>JASDQU010503592.1:75436-86682 GCA_032191745.1 Picea mariana
ATGAATTTAGATTCACATAGTTGCAAGGGAGAAAATATGATGCACACCAGATCATATCAAAGAGAAGATTAGCAAGCAGACAATGCCCCTATGAACACGAGCATGTTGAAGGATTCGATAAGATGGGAAATATAGAAACCTATGTATATATGGAGGTCACTTTGTAACATGATCAGAAAAAGCAAATAGATCCATCCCCTCAACATATCCCAAAACATAAACCTTCCCCTAGGTTGGCTTTCAAAACTCCTAAAATGAGTGTCTATAATAAGAGAAACAGTTCAGAGGCCTTGGGTGCCAATAGTAAGGAAGATACTCCCAAGAAAAGGAAAACTACACCACTTTATCAAGTAGTTGACCTAGAAGAGGAAGATCCCAAAGGTAAAATTATCATGGAGATGGTGGAAGGTGCAACCAAGAATGAAGAAGTTGGTACAGAAAGCATGCCACAAAGTGAAAGAAGCACAAGGGTTTTCAGCAGGAAGAAACACATCTTTAGCAAGACACCTGGGGAAGTATATCAGTCCAAAGAAGACTTGATGAACCAGTATGATGTAAAAGGAAGTATGGCCAATAGTGAGATAAGAAACCTTTTGCCCGAAGTAGATAAGCTCTCCCAGCACAAAACATCCTTGTTTTCAGTCATAGATGTAGAAAGAAAGACATTTAATATAGCAATANACTATGAGAATATTGGTGCCCCAGCAAAAGTAAAGTTTCAGAGGAATGCTAGCAACATGTTGTATTCAGACTACCTAAGTTTAAGTATGAAAGTTTCAAGACTGACAACACATGCACTCAAACTAAATGGACAATTGAAACATGAGAACGCATCCAACAAAGCTTGGTTGGCGTGGGTCAAAAGGTTAGAATATGAAGGCCCTCAAGGGGTAAAGGCTTCTCTAGATGAGAAAGATAAGATGATACAAAGCCTAATGAAAAATATGAAAATGTCCCCTACAGATCATCCATAGACAACAAAGCTAGCTGCTTTGGAACAGGAGAAGGAAACATTCATACAAGAAGCACTCAATTACAAAGATAAAGTGTTGCAGTTAGAAAAAGACAAAGAGAATTGGTCACAAACACAGGTAGCAACATCAGATATAACTATCAACGTACTTGCCAATACAGAGGCTGGATCAGGCACCGATGGGTTGGTTAAAGCTATGTCCCAAATAATCTTAAAAACAAGGGAAATAAAGAGCCTCAAAGAGGTCATAGAAAGGTTGAAACAAGAGATGAAAGTGAAGGATGAGAAGATGGCTCCACTTCAAAGAGAAAATCAAGATTTTCAAGAGAGGGTAAGCACGATGAAAATGAGGTTAAAGGGTAAAACATTGTTGCAAAGAGACAAACATCTAATTTGAGATGCTATTGCTGTAGAGGCTACTAAATTTAGGGTTTATCTAATCTTTATAAATGAAAAAGATAGTGTGGCTACCACATCCCGGAGCATGTGTACTATTGTTATTGAAGTATTAGCCAAGAATCCCTATGAATGGGCCCAAAATGTTATTGATTTACTAAATTATGTGCCCACTACTGATCTTCAAAATATTAGGGTAAAGGACAAAACTATGTTGATCATTTGGGCTAGGAGGATCATTGCCAAACACAACCTGGTCAAATCGGTCCATAACAAATCTAGACAAATGGAGCACAATATATAGGAGTCTAAAGATACATTTTAACAATTGTTCATCAAGGGCCTCCCACCATTTTGGGATGGAAAAGGTTCATTATACAATCAATAAGACTACAATTTTCTCCTCATTCAGTGCAGGATGGACCATTCCAAATTTGAAGCTATAGAGGAAAGTTTGAAAGACCCAAGTCTGGTAGAACATTTGGCTACAAATTTTGAAATTCTGAATAAATTTAAAATAGTGAAGGTCAGCTTGTCGACTATGTCTTACGCCACATGCATTGACCTGGAGATTTTGATCAAAGGGATGATGGATTATGGAATTCCATATGATTCACAATGGAAATAAATTGTGCGGCTAGGTAAGACAAAATGCAATCTTCCCGAAACCAGTAAATGATCTTAAAGTGTCATAAAACTTGTAGATTGGGTAGAATATTAGAGCAATATAGATGGCGCAGAGGGAGCTGAACATTCAGAAAATTTGTCCCTAATTTTGAAACATTTTTGTTAATCATTGTAAATCAGTTCATATACCGAAACTATTAGTTGAAATTGTTTTAGAAGCTTAAATGCTTCAGTTTCAACCATTGTAATCAAATTTTATAAATACTAGGATATTTGAATGAATTAATGTTGGCAGAAGTGCAATGGCACCTTTTGGTTACTGTGAACTCTATTGTAACTTTCTGAAGCTAAATTGAATATATATGCAGAAGCTTTTGAAGTCTCTATGAAAAGATTCTAATGGTGATTATATGAGTTTTGTCTCCCTTCATTGTATGTATTTCCTATGATCTTTTATTCCATTTACATTTTATGCCGTTTAAATTGGATAGTTAAAAGCTCAAAATTCATCTGGTGATGCTCTCGGCTCAAGCAATTTAAACTGTGTAAATTTCTTCTTAACGAATTCAGAATTCATTTCGATAATGCTATGATGCAGTTATTTTTTTTCCTTATCTTCCTACACTCTACTTAAATTCATATGTAACTCAGATTCATCGCCTCATTTAGAATTTATCCTCTGGAGAGTTCTACTGGCTAATCATTGTTTTCATCCATTTTCAGAACCTTGACTCCATAGCCCTGAGTGTTCCTCCACTTCANATATACCGAAACTATTAGTTGAAATTGTTTTAGAAGCTTAAATGCTTCAGTTTAAACCATTGTAATCAAATTTTATAAATACTAGGATATTTGAATGAATTAATGTTGGCAGAAGTGCAAGGGCACCTTTTGGTTACTGTGAACTCTTTTGTAACTTTCTGAAGCTAAATTGAATATATATGCAGAAGCTTTTGAAGTCTCTATGAAAAGATTCTAATGGTGATGATATGAGTTTTGTCTCCCTTCATTGTATGTATTTCCTGTGATCTTTTATTCCATTTACATTTTATGCCATTTAAATTGGATAGTTAAAAGCTCAAAATTCATCTGGTGATGCTCTCGGCTCAAGCAATTTAAACTGTGTAAATTTCTTCTTAACGAATTCAGAATTCATTTCGATAATGCTCTGATGCAGTTATTTGTTTTCCTTATCTTCCTACACTCTACTTAAATTCATATGTAACTCAGATTCATCACCTCATTTAGAATTTATCCTCTGGAGAGTTCTACTGGCTAATCATTGTTTTCATCCATTTTCAGAACCTTGACTCCATAGCCCTGAGTGTTCCTCCACTTCATTGCCAGCAACTTTATTAAAAAGCCCCAAACAAACCAAAATCTAGCCACCAATTTCCAAAGAAGTATCTCGTGACATGAGAGAGCCCTCTCTAAGTTGAGCAGGATAGTGCCTCAAATCTAAAGTAGGTTGAAAAAGTTACCTCTATCGTTTTTCTATCATCCAAACAAAATTGACAGAGTGCTAACATTCTGGCGCCGTTGCTGGGGACGAAATTGGAAAATATTCCCTGGGAAAATGACTTAAATCTTTATTTTGATCTCTGAGGGTGACAGGGGATCAAATACCTTATTGGTTGAGATTATTTTTACCCTAGAAACTCCATTACTCAAAGACTAGTTGCACCACACCGAGTGAGATAGAAATCCTGGCTCCTAAGAAAATCCACACCAGGAGCAACCCAGACCCAAAAGATGAAATCCTAGTGTCTGACCCTGAAAATATTGTACGTAGAAGAAAAGAAAAACCTATAACCCCAGTGTTACATCTAGACCAATATCTTTCCTTGCCCAATGATGGAGTGACTAGCCTTGAAGACCTTGAATTTGTTGTAAAATTTGAGCAGGTCCTTTTCAGAACCAAGTTTGAGTCTTGCTTAAACGAGACCATCTTTGATGGAAAGAGATTCCAATATTTGATTTTAGCCACATCTACCAATCCTATAGTGACCCCTTCTCAAAATCAATAGCCACTATGACCCTCACAGTAGCTATGGCAGCCAGATTTTCTCCCCTCATACTACTTTCTTAACTACATGACTTGCCTCAAGATTACAACCTAAGAATCAAACTATATGATGTTGAAGGTAACATAACATCCCAAAAGCATCTAGACTGGCTTAATGATTTCATAGACTTGGAAGAAGTGGATTTTGAATATGTGAATATGAGGTTGTTTACACAAAGTCTTGCAGGAGATGTGAGGAAGTGGTTCAGAGCCCTTCCACTAGCTAGTATCACAAATTTTGATGCCTTTGAGACCAAATTCCTTGAAAAATGGGGAGATAAGAAAAATCCCCCTCAATTGTTGACCCAGTACAACAATATGAAGATATCACTTGATGAAATAGTGCAGGAGTTTTCAGCTAGATTCATGAAGGTATATAATGTGATTCCTGATGAAGTAAACCCCCCCCCTAAGGCTGCTCAACTCAAATATGTTGATTCTTTTGAAAGTGACTTTCCTTTATTATTAAGAGAACGAAGATTTGCCACATTGGATGATATGACGACCGATGCCATAGAGGTAGAAGTGAGCTTGATGGATTTAGGTAAGATGAAAACTAATTCTGGCAGGGACACAAGAAGAACTCAGGATAAAGCACAACCTTCAACATCACAAGCATCAGAGGAAATATTCGAAGCAATGATGAGGAATATGGAGTGGATGATGGAAAGAATGGCTCTAGTAAATAGGCCAAACCCAAGAGAATAGGATGACGGTCCACCTAGAAATCCAAGAAGACCATCTATTCCACAGATTAGACAAAGAGAGACAATAAATCAAGGGAATCAAGCAAATCAAGTAGATCAGGGAAATCAGGCAAATTAGGCAAATCAAGGAAACCAAGGAAATCAGGGGGAACAACAAATTAGGCCTCCTTTCCAAAATAATTATGTGAATGAAGATTATGATGGATATTTTGAAGACAACATGAATTGTTATGATGATAAAGAAAGAAAGGTATTTTTGAACAAAGAAGAGAACGACCGGTTCATGGATGCAAGTGAGATATTTTTGCAATATGAAGAAGAGAGGGTATCAGTAGAAAGGGAATATTATCAAACTAGATTGCAAAATGCTATCATGCAATTCCAAAGGAAATATAACCTTCGAAATTAAAATCTACCTCCAAACCCTCCAAAGGGGAAACCCAACAAAGAAGCTCAGAATAGCATACCTTCTTCAAGTCATCCCAAAAGAGATTCAGCTACAAAGGATTCAGCTGCAAATGATTCTATTGTGAAAGATTCCATGACAAAGGATGTTGTGGAAAAGAAGAAGAAGAGAAAACCATCAAATAATTCCATAAAGGTGACTGTGGAGTTCATCATTATTGGAAGACAACCGTGCATAAAATTCTAAGGGCTAGATTTTATTGGCCTAACATCTTTCCCAATGTTTATAAAGAAGTTTCAAAGTGCCATGGATGTCAAATTTTTTATGGGAAAGGAAAATTGCAGGCCCTACCTTTGAAACCCATTTTGGTGGAAGCTCCTTTCATACAGTGGGGCCTTGATTTCATAAGGGAGATCCATCCACAATCCTCTTCCCAACACAAATGGATCTTGATAGTGACCGATTATTTAACTAAATTGATTGAGGCAGTCCCCACCAGACATGCTACAGATGATGTCATCATTTGATTCCTAGAAGATAATATTATGTCCATATTCGAATGCCCGATCAAAATTATAACAGACAATGCAACAACTTTCAAGTCTAAGAAATTGGAGAAATTCTGTAGAGATTAAAACATCACCCTTGGTCATTCCATGTCATGATTCCCTTAAGGAAATGGGTTGGCTGAGTCTTCGAATAAAAGCTTGGTCAGAATCATCAAAAAATTGTTGCAGGAGAATAAAATGGCATGGCACAAAAAGCTCATCCACGCACTATGGGCTGAAAGAATATCCCCAAAGATATCCAATGCCACATTCCCTTTCCAAATCATCTATGGCACTAAAATTTTTCCTACTGTATTAGGATTTCCAGTAATGAAGTTGTTACAGGAGCAAGAAGTGGAAACATATACTGGTAGGATAAGGGAGCATGAGCTCATTAGAGTACAACAAACCAAAGAAAAGGCCTTTCATAATGCCCAACTACAAAAAGAAAAGATCAAAGAGGCTTTTGAAAGACATACCAAGGTGGATGACTTTGAACCATGAGACTGGATACTAAAATGGGATGCTAGAAATGAGGATAA
Organism: Picea mariana; assembly: GCA_032191745.1. Classification (NCBI taxonomy): domain Eukaryota; kingdom Viridiplantae; phylum Streptophyta; class Pinopsida; order Pinales; family Pinaceae; genus Picea; species Picea mariana. The sequence goes on from JASDQU010503592.1 coordinate 81,701, forward strand.
GGGAAAACATGTGAAATTTGATAAGTTATGGCTAGGTCTATTCAAAATCGCAGCTTACCGTGGGAGAAATGCCTATTTGTTACAAGAAAGTAATAGAGAACTTGCTGGAGGAGGGCCTATGAATGGCACGTTCCTCAAACATTACATTGTTTAAAAAATCATCACCCCACCATTCATTGTATATAGTCATTTGTTTTTTTCTTTATGCGTGAAGGTTGGAATAAAAGCAACATAGTTGAAGCTTGAGGTGAAGGCCCTGAGCTATGTCGGACAGATTTTAATTTTTGTTTCAAATAAATATCAACAGATTCATATCGCGCTAATAGAACACATCCCAATGGGTAGGCACTTGGTCTTCAGTTCTTTTCGACCTTGCAGGGAGGATAGAATCCGCAACTGGAGCCTATTTTATCATGATAACAATGTTCAAATCAGGATCCTAGTTTCAGAGTTTTAGCAAAAATCCACATCACTATGGAAGTGCGATTGTTTGGAGGAGAAAGTCTTATATGGTGGCATGCGGAAAAATCTGGCGGAGGTGCATAAGGTAGAATTATGTGAACCGTCGATTTGAAAGTAGCCCGGATCAATGGTTGAGACACATATCGGGGAATAAAGAAGCGTGGAAGATAATTTCACAAAGGTGGGGCATGGAAAACTACCATGGTTTCATTCGTGGATGCATGGCCCCTCTAGAGGTACATCAGGGTGAAAAGAAGTTTACCTAAGGCTACTTTCTCCAACCCTTGATATCAAAATTTGTTGGGGCATGATGGACCATAAATCTTAGAGCGATCCAGATCAATGGCTGAAACTCATATTCGTGATTGAAGTAGCACAAGGATTAATCGTTCGAAGTTAGGCCAAGGAAAACTATTATGGTTTTTTTCATGGACTCATGGCACCTATGGAGGCACATTGGGACGAAAAGCAGTTTTCCTAAGACCTCTTTCTCCAATCCCCTATGTCGGTAAGAACATATAAAAGGAGGATACTCGACATTATTTTATGATACTTTGAAGCATTCAAACATTCAAAATATGGTGCAAACCATTCATTCGAAACTCAATCTCAAAGTTGGATCAGATTTGTGTTTTCTTCACCCCTTAACATGTATTTTTCACCATGGCCGTTAATCCTGTCATTTTATCCATGAAAGAACAAGACATCACCTCTAGATAAGAAGCCGTAATTGAAAGGGAATCCAACTTTTTCGACACAAATATAACCATCTCATCAGTTTCTGTGTCCAGATCAAATTTGTTAGACAATGTTGGAGCATGCATACCTTTCCTCGAAGCAGCTCAGGCCTCCATTACACCTTACGTTGTATAAGTAGTCTTTCCTTTCCATGAATTTGTAAGTTAATGTGCAGAGTGATATTCTTAGGAAGAAAGAGTCATTTTGAGTAAATTAGGGTTGGAGGTTTTATGCAAAATAGACAATCTGTCACTTCGGCACACCCTTAGTATACCAGAGTCCTTCCCCACAATGCCAGAGTCCTTCAAGGAAGATAAAATGATCACAATTTATAGGGAATTCCCATCAGAAGTAAAAACCCTATTTCTGCAAACCATTTTCAAACTTTAACACCATTTCGAGAGTCAATCGTTGCCTTTCAGTGTAAGTGTCATGGTCATCGAAGTCCAGTGGGATTGTTCTCTGCTTAGTCAAATTTTAAGGTTGGATAATGACGATTTTGTGGTAGAATTCATGTTAGTTTTTCTATTGACCTTCTTTATGTCATGGTATGGTCAGTCATTTTGTGTCAATTTTGACAAATTTATAGCTGATAATATGCTTCAACAACTGGTAAACTTCAATTCATTAAGACACTTCAGATACTACACGCACTTACTGACAATGTTCCTGGAATCTAACAAAACCAAATTTCCTAAGAGTGCATTCATTTCAACTAAATGTAAAAGGATCACCATGCTTATTTTCATTAATAAGATCATGTCCAAGGTATATAGTCTTATCTTTGACTCATATTTTCCAAGGGTTCTAGAAGAAATGAAAAGTTTTTTACAACCAAATCCAGATAGCAGAGTGGGAGATTGGATGATGTTCATACAATTTACTGTGATATGGGTGTATGGCTATCAATAAGGACCTTATCTTTTACCATTCATTTTGACTCCCAGAATTTTCACCTTATATTTCATCAGACAAAGGATCATTTTGGAAACAGATCATTTTCTTAAGGCACACAAGGCTTCTAACTTAAAATTTCCTTTCGTAGTAGGACCCTTTGTGGTGAAGAACAAATCATGTTTGCTTTAGATCCAATCCAAACATAGTGAATTTGGATTCACATAGTTTCAAGGGAGAAAATATGATCCACACCAAATCATGTCAAATAGAAGATTGGCAAGCAGACAAGGACCCTATGAATATGATCATGTTGAAGGATTCAATAAGTTGGCCAATCTAAAAACCTATGTAGATATGGAGGTCACTTTGCAGCATGATCAGACAAAACAAACAGAGCCATCCCCTCAGCAAATCCTAGCACAGAAACCTTCCCCTAGGTTGGTTGTCAAAACTCCTAAAATGATTGTCTATAATAAGAGAAACAGTTCAAAGGCCCTAGGTGCCAATAGTCATCAAGATACTCCAAAGAAAAGGAAAACTACACCACTTTCTCAAGTAGTTGACCTGGAAAACTACACCACTTTCATATACTGAAACTATTAGTTGAAATTATTTTAGAAGCATAAACACTTCAGTTTCCACCATTGTAATCGAATTGTATAAATACTGGGATATTTGAATGAATTAATGTTGGCATAAGTGCAAGGGAACCTATTGGTTACTGGGAACTCTATTGTAACTTTCTGAAGCTGAATTGAATATATATGCAGAAGCTTTTGAAGTCTCTATGAAAAGATTCCAATGGTGATGATATGAGTTTTGTCTCCCTTCATTGTATGTATTTCCTGTGATCTTTTATTCCATTTACATTTTTTGTTGTTTAAATTGGATAGATAAAAGCTAAGAATTCATCTTGTGATGCTCTCATCTCAAGCAATTTAAACTGTATAAATTTCTTCTTAACGAATTCAGAATTCATTTTGGTAATGCTCTGTTGCAGTTATTTGTTTTCCCTATCTTCCTACACTCTACTTAAATTCATATATAACTCATATTTATTGCCTCATTTAGCCTTTATCCTTTGGAGAGTTCTATTGGTTGATCATTGTTTTCATCCATTTTCAGAACCGTGACTACATAGCCCTGAGTGTTCCTCCCCTTTATTGCCAACAACTTTATTAAAAACCCCCAAACAAACCAAAATCTAGCCACTGATTTCCAAAGAAGTATATAGTCACACTAGAGAGCCCTCTCTGAGTTTAGTACGCTAATGCCTTAGCTCTAAAGTAGTTTGAAATAGTTACCTCTGTCGTTTTTCTATCAACCAAACAAAATTTACAGAGTGCTAACATGTTACATTGCAAGAATTTTATAAATCAGAAATAGACTTTGTTGGACTAATCAACCCACCAACGATAAGATCATGAGCTAAGTGTATAATCATTATGAAAAATTATTTGACCAAATGGGTAGAAGCAGTATTGGTCATAGATTGCACCACTAAGATTGTTGTAAGGTTTCTATTTGAGAATGTAGTTACATGATTTGGATGTCTGTCCATTTTAATCAGTGATCAAGGAACACACTTCTTGAATAGGATGATTGCAACATTGACTAAGGAATTTGAAATTCATCATTAGAAGAGTACGTCGCATCACCCTTAGGCCAATGGGATAGTAGAAACTTTTAATAAAACTATGGAGAATGCTATGAAATAGCTATACAACGTAGGAATGGATGATTGGGACTTAAGGTTTCCTATAGTATTATGGGCATACAAGAATACAAGAAAACTGTTGACAGGATGGACACCTTTTAGGTTGGTCTATGGGAAAGAAGCAATAATGATGATGGATTTTATTGTGCATATCCTGCACATTACAATGGTTACTAATCTTTCGGACTCTGGCGTAGTAGAGGAGAGATTGTCACTGTTGGTACAATTTGAGGAATATCAATCTGTCACAAGGTTCCATCAATAAGTACAAAAGGCAAGAGAAAATGCATGGCATGATAGATATATTAAACATAAAAAGTTTCAAGTGGGGGACTTAGTATTACTATATGACAATAAGTTCATGCAACATCTAGGAAAGTTTTGAATGCATTGGTTACGAACATTTATTCTTAAGAATGTGATAGAGGCAGGTGTTGCATAATTGGAAACACTGAATGGACAAGTCCTAAGAGGAATGGTGAATGGAAGTTGGCAGAAAATTTATAGGGATAGCCGACGTACCATGCACTAGTATGAACTATGAGAGAAGATTTGTATTATAGCAGCGTGTTATAGTAGGAAAAAGAAAAAGAAAAAGTAAGAAAAAGTAGAAAAAAGTAAAATGAAGAAAAAGTGGAAAAAGAGAGAAGGAAAAGAAGGAAAAAATTGAAGTTACAATGAGAGTAAGGATGCAAAAAATGTGAGTGTTGCGCAAATAAAATAAACAATGCAGAGACAATTAGGAGCGCACAGAAGCAACACGTGGAACATAACTGTAACAATTGTTAAAGAAATCAAAAGAGAGTAAATGGAAGTTAAAGAGAATTAATAACAAGTATTAAAGATGGCACATGGAAATGAATGGAAAAAGTCGTTGAGAATAGTGAAATATTGGCAATGCGAGGTACAAATCCAATGGAACATAAGATAATAAAGAAGAATTAAATTAATAATTCATCACATCACTGACGGATGAGACAGTTGATTCAGGCGCAAAGGGATGTGGACAACTAGTGATGAGGCACAAAAGTCGTGAAGGGTTGACACACATTGGTCATTGTTAATTAGAGTTTCATGTGAGTAAGAGAGAGATGAGAAAATCCCCAGAGCCGAAGTAGTTGTTGCCGGTAACCAATTTATAGAAATGAAACCACTAAAATAAACATCA
>JASDQU010503593.1:56886-81084 GCA_032191745.1 Picea mariana
ATATGAAGAAAATTAAAGCCAATATATCTATGTTCGATATTTGCTCACTTCAACAACAACGTGAAATCCTACTTGACGCTTTCAAACCCCATTAAATTCAAACAAAAGTTGTTGCAACTATTGAAAAAAATACACCAGAGATTCACAAGTTAGAATAACATCTGCTATAAATGCAACTAGCATAAGAACTTTTTCGAAATCGCAGATACCACCTTTTCTGCTTACTAATGAGATTTTCTCATTCCATCCTAGGAAACTATTTTTTCCGGATTGATTATGTTTGTTACGAAGCCCCGAATTCCGAGATACTATCTGAACTACAATCAATCCTCTTTCCATGAGCACATAATGGCGCATGTATTGTACTTACTAACTTAGTATTTAGTTTGACTAATGAAGTTGGCATACCATACATGTGGACCATTTTCTTTGATAGTTCCAAAACTTAGGATGGAGCCAGCATAGGATGTGTATTGATCGACCCCAGTTCAGGAAAAACACTCATATCAAGTCAATTAGAATTTGAATGCACCAACAATACTGTTGAATATGAAGCCTTAGTGAAAGGTCTCAAAAAGGCCACTGACCTCGAGTTAAAACATTTGAAAGTGTTTGGTGAATCGAAGATTATTGTTCGACGGGTAAGAAATACTATTCATTTTCTGTCACCGCATCTGAGAGCATGTCAGCAAGAGGTATGGAATTTTCTTTATTCATTTGATGCATTTAATATTAATTATATACCCCATGATCAAAATGTAGAAGTTGATATTTTGGCCAATGCAACATCTAGGTTCATGCCTCCTCGCGATGGTTTTTCAATTAAATTAATGTCCAGGCCATCCGTACCTGACAACGTCACAAGTTGGAGAGTATTCAACTATGATTCTCAAATTATCAACTTCCTTACTAGTTCAGACACATTTCAAAACTCAGTGATCGATGATGAAATTCACCAACAATAGTTGCAAGCTTATCGAGAAGAAATTGATAAGATAAATACAAATTGTGTCCTAAAGAACATTTTGAATCTTGAGAAGTTATTTGATWTACAATCTAAATTTAGGAGGCGAGCTCATCCGAAGACCAACAAMTCCAAGATRATGCATTTTTTGGTAAATTTGGGAGCATCTSAACAACCTAAATATGTCAACCTGGGCACCTATTGTTCAGATTCAGAAAAACATACATTCACAGAGTTATTCAAGAAGTATCGAGATGTTTTTTCCTGGACATATGACGACTTGAAGACTTATGACACACGAATAATACAACATGTGATTCCCATCAAACAAKGGATCAAGYYGTTTTAGCAAAAGCTTAGGAAGATTCATCATACTCTTGAACCTCTTATACAAAAGGAACTCAAGAAGTTGTTAGATGCTCGAATAATTTTTAAAGTAAGACATTCAACTTGGGTATCTAATATGGTGCTCGTGAGTAAAAAGTTGGGAGAAATAAGAATCTGTATAGATTTTAGAAATTTGAATCATGTTTCCGACAAGGATAATTACCCAGTTCCCCCAATGGAACAAATCTTGCAACTCGTCTCTGGATCTCAACTATTCTCCTTATTAAATGAATTCTCGAGATACAAGCAGGTTCTTGTAGCAAAACCAGATCGATTAAAGACCACTTTTTGAACTAAATGGGGAACTTATGCTTAAAGAAGGATGCATTTTGGTCTTATGAATGAAGGAGCCAACTTTCAAAGATAAATGGACATCTCTTTCAAAGGTTTAATCTATCAAAGTGTAGTGTTTTACCTTGATGATGTTACAATTTATTCAAAGGAGAGAGGAGAGCACCCAAAACACCTCAAGCAAATTTTTGAGTGTTGCAGAAAATACAAAATTTTGCTTAATCCCAAGAAAACTGTATTTGTCGTTTCAAAAGCAATATTATTGGGACAAATTATTTCAAAAGAAGGAATTTCAATGGACCCAGAGAGAACCAAAGCCATTTTACAAATTGCTCCACCGCACAACAAGAGGTCTATGCAATCTTTTTTTGGTCGAATCAATTTCATCATAAGATTCATTCCAAACTTCGTTGAGATTGTAAAACCTTTGCAAAAGCTGATTAGAAAGGATGTACAATTCAAATGGACACCTCTAGAAAAGGAAGCATTTGAAAATATCAAAATCACCATAGCCAATGCGTAGTCCCTTCGGAGTCCTGATTTTTCAAAATATTTTCTACTATATACATTTTCATCTGAGCATTCACTGGCAGCAGTACTCACTCAAAAAGATGAGCAAGGAGACGAATATCATGTTGCTTTTATGAGCATTAGGTTACAAGGCACTGAATTGAATTATCCTCTGGTAGACAAACAAGCATTTGTTTTGCATAAAGAAATCAAACAGTTCAGACCATACATCCTAAAAAAGTCATTGTCCCACACCCTAAAGTGAGATCCTTGTTCATCCAAAAGGAATTGGGAGAAAGAAGAGGAAATTGGATGATAACTTTGCAAGAGTATGATCTCGAAAATTAAATCAGCCAACATTGTAAAGGGTCAAGGATTGTGTAAATTAGTAACACAAGGAGTTGATGTTGAAGAACAAGAAGAGGATGGATTGCAAGATGAACATATCATGTATACACAACAAGTTTTGTATGTACCAACCATTCAAGGATCAAGTTACAATGATCTTAAGTATTATTTATAGCATGGAACCACTCCAGATCATCTCAATGCTAAACAAAGAAGAGCGTTACGGCTGAAATATTTACAATATTGATTATTACATGGAATCTTGTTCATAAATAATTACGATGGAGTGTTACTCATATGTCTTGAAAAAAAAGAAGTTAATAAGGTGCTAAAAGATATGCATGATGGGCCAGTTGGTGGTCATTTCTCAAGAGATACAACAACTCATAAAGTGCTAAGAGCGGGATACTACTGGCCCACCGTATTTAAGGATGTTCACACGCACTCAAGAAGCTATGAAGCATGTCAAAAAGCAGTAGGGAGGGAACATAATGCCTCTTTTCCTCTCCAGCGTGTAGCACTGGAAGAACCATTCGAGCAGTGGGGACTAGATATTATCGGTGAGATAAATCATCATTCATATAAACAACACAGGTATATTCTAACTGCAACTGATTATTTCACACATTGGATTGAAGCCATTCGTTTAGTCAAAGTGAATGAAGAAGTAGTGATTAATTTTCTTGACCAACACATTATCACGAGGTTTGGTATTCCAAACTCTTTAGTATTTGATAATGTTGCTTATTTTTAATCTTTGAAATTATCTAAGTATGCATTAGTAAAGGGAATTATTTTGAAGTATTAAGCTAACTATTATCCCCAAGGAAACGACCTAGAAGAATCCACAAACAAGAACGTCATTTGAATCCTAAAGAGAGCCGTGGTTGATCACCAGAGAAATTGACATAATTCATTACAAAACGCTCTCTGGCAGATCATGTCACCCCAAAAGCCTCTATCGCAACATCACCATATTTTCTGGTGTATGGGAAAGAAGTTGTCTTACCATCGAACATTTACATGCCCTGTCTCCAACTGACACAACGGTCTTGAGGCAGAGAATTCCCAGTTGTCCAAAGTCGTATAAATACCTTGCTGAAACTTGAAGAAATACGCAACAGGACTAAAACCAAGTTCGAATCCCATCAACAAACTGTAAAACACTGGTTTGATAAGAAGTCTGCTAGTGAGAACGAATTCCAAGTTGGAGATCTGGTCCTGAAATGGGATAAACCACGTGAAGATAAAGGGAAACATATGAAATTTCGACAACTTTGGCTTGGTACCTACCTTATTAAAGAAAATTTTGGCCAAGGCATATTTCGATTACAAAACCTTCAGGGGGAAATCGACTATCTCCCTGTAAATGGCCAGGTTCTAAAACATTATATTAGTTAGCCCTTGAGGTTACTGATCACTTGTACATAAATAAAACTTGTTTTTACCTTTTGTTTTGGAATTTTGTTTCCTTAGTTAGTTTGAGCTTCTTGATTTGTTTGATTAATGGTTTTACCTTGTCCTTCGGGTTGGATACACTTGTGATTTTGGAGTTTTTTACAACCTAAAGCAGGTCAATACTCAAAAGAAGGACATTTGGTGTAGAAAGCCTAAACACCTATGTAATCGGATGTCCATTCTACTCCTCTCCTGGACATGTGAAACCTTTGTGCACTATCACAAGTTAATATCTAGTAGAGGAACACAACTTGTCAATACGAAAATATATTGGGAAAGCAGAGAGACAAGGGATTGCAAATAAACAACATATTGTTATGTTTCAAAATCTTAACGAAATGGTCTAAATGAGATGTATGTAGTAAGTTAGGAATCACAACTCAAGAAGTTTCCTTATCTATAATCAAGTTAGTAGATCTTACCATCACATGTGTCATCCCTAGTGCCTTTAAAGGTTAATTGGAATCCCACCATCCACCTATATCTCTAAACAAAAGAGAATCAAACATTATAAAAGGTAAAGGCTTGGTGAAAGGCTTTCTAGATCACATGGGACATGCAAGTATCTTCATCGGGGCTATGGACGCTCGATGGCAACGAAGCAAGGCTTGCGATACCGGGGTTACTCCATCGGGGATATGGACACTCGCTAACAGTGGAGAAACACAAGAGAAATGCATCATACTTGTATTCTCAACATTCTTGATGTTTCATTCCTACTTTAATACCTACGTTTTCCTTTTAGCCATTTATTATAATGACTGATATAAGTTGAAATAAATATGTTTCATATTAATGAGTCCCAACGCTCTTTGAATCACCTAGATCTTTTCAATATGCAAGTCATGGGACTTATTTTTTCTTACTTGTGATCTTTTGTGATGGAGTTTCCCTCCTAAATAAAATTATGAATGGACTCATTGTTGGAGAGATCCAAGGCTTTGCCCAGTGTGTTGCCATTTGTTGTGACTAGCACTACAACCCCTCCATTTTACATTTTATTTGGATGCTTTCCTAAAAAATGGAGCCGCCTTATTTTATCCCGAAAGAAAATTCTCACAAGTCCCTTGACCAAACAAAATCTTCTCATGGTAACTAATGATACCCTTGAAAATTTTGAGAAATTATTCAAAGTAAAAGTCCTAAAAAAAAATCGACGAAGTTCCCAACTCTTCCAAGCTGCTCGGAGGAGTTCCCAACAACTCTTTCGAGATGCTCAAAGGAGTTCCCAAAAACTCTTCTAAGATGCTCGGAGGAGTTCCCAACAACTCTTCCGAGCTGCTCGGAGGAGTTCCCAACAATTCTTCTGAGCTGCTCGGAGGAGTTCTCGCCAATCGCTCCGATAAAGAAAAATTCCTTGGTAAAGTTGCATAAAAGACCTTTGAGCTGCTCAGAGGAGTTGTTAAGAAAGTATCTTAGCTCACCTACCACATTTAATGCTAATTAATTGGCCTTAAATTATATAAAGAAAAATGGGGTTGGTTTATTTTTAATGTTCCATTTTCCTAAATCTAGACACCGGAGAGACTGGATAAACGTTGTTCAAACAATTTGTCCTTCCCATTCATCTACATGTGGCAGCGATCAAACCGGTAAGTTTATCTCTACTCGTCTTTTCTCTTTGTTTAAAAATTTAGGGTTAAGTGCCCCCCCCCCTTTTCTGCTTACACAGTGTCAAACTTAATCCTCCTTTTCCCCTTAGGCTATTTCCCCCTACCACTTCACCTCTTCGCCCTCATCATTGTATCATTCCTTCCAATAGCTAGGAGGCTAAATCAATCGAACATCCCTTGAATATATACCATTCCCCATAGCCTAGATCTAGATGAGACTATTGCAAAACCCTCACTACCATTTTCATCTAGGGCATGAAAAACAAGACTTAAATAAACCTAGAGATATTGACTGGTTCCTCTTCGCTATTGCTATGTAATCGCCCTTTTNTTTCCCCTTAGGCTATTTCCCCCTACCACTTCACCTCTTCGCCCTCATCATTGTATCATTCCTTCCAATAGCTAGGAGGCTAAATCAATCGAACATCCCTTGAATATATACCATTCCCCATAGCCTAGATCCAGATGAGACTATTGCAAAACCCTCACTACCATTTTCATCTAGGGCATGAAAAACAAGACTTAAATAAACCTAGAGATATTGACTGGTTCCTCTTCGCTATTGCTATGTAATCACCCTTTTATCCCGAGAAAATCATTTGTTTGTAACTCACTAAAGCTTATTGGAGAAGTTACTATTAACTTCTCTGATATGCTCGGGAGAGTTATTGTTAACTCCTCCGATCTACTCGAAGGAGTTACTAGTAACTCCTCCGCAGAGACCGGAGAAGTCCTTGATAAACAGTCGAGCAACCTCCAAGACTAGAAAAAAAACTCTTTTGAGTATTGCTTAGAGGATTTAATATCAACTTCTCCGAACTTCTCAGAGGATTTACTATTAACTCCTTTGAACTACTTAGAGGTGTTACGATTAACCCTCCGAACTGCCCAGAGGAGTTATTGTTAACTCCTCTGAATTGCACTCAAAATTGTTCATCTTTCTCAAAAATTTACCCAAGTTTTTCACAATCTCGGTAGGAAATTGATTGTTATGTGCAAAGAACAACATGTTTTCAATAAGTTCTCATGAATTGTTTCTAATGAAAAACTACAAATCTATTATATTGTGCAGGTTCAGACATGTCACCACGAAAGAAAACAACAATAAAGAAAATAGGAACCGAACCATCCAACAACTCTCAACAAACAACAGATGCGAAAAGTGTTAGGAAAATGTACAGAGATACATCAGGATTTTTTCATAAAGAAGGAGAGATCTTGAGATGGGGAGAAGTTTATCACATGTTCAAGTCAAACTTTTCTACAGAAGTAGAGGATCCAAGTGAACTTCAGGCATTTAGGAACATCAGAAAGTCAGGAATCTTCAGGGTAGTAGTGCATACAGAAGTATTCCCTTGTGCAGATGTTATATCTTGTATTTTGAAGAATGCAGACGTAGACAACAGGTATATCTTCAATACAAGGAAGGAGCCAATAGCTTCATTCAAACCTGATGATCTAGACAAATGTTATCACCTAGAGGTCAAAAAAAAAAAAATTAGATAGTCGGCTCCTCAGTGAGTTAGAGCTTACCCCGAAGGATCTGTTCCCCACCTGGTATAAAGCGGATAAGCAATTTAAATATCAGGTCAAAGGTTGATATCCAACTACCAATCTAAGAAGACCATATGAGTATATGGTAGCCATGTTGTGTGGGTTATATGGGGAACTGGACGCAACACAATTTCCTCTATCTTATTTTCCATTAATTTATTTATGTGTAGATGTAGGTGCCTCATTCAATTGGGTAGACATATTGTCAAAGAATCTTAAAAATGCAATTTCAGTTGTTACACGAGCACAACTGGGCAGCTTCCCTTGTTTTCATATGGCTTCATATCTCCTAGATATAATGTGCATAGCCCACAAATACCTGAACATGGGATGGAGTTGGTTTCCCGCTAACGATGCCATCCATATCTACTGCAAATACTTTGGGAGCACAAGTACCGAGCAGATTACCAAAGGATCTATGAGCACTTCCTCGCACCACTATATGAATTCATKTTTTGCACCTCCACACCCTGTATGACTGACAAGGCCATAACAGTTATAAGGAGATTTGGGGATTGGTATCTAATGGAGCATGACACATATATCAAGATATATGGTGCAATGTAGYCGCCTCACCTACTTCCTAGGTTTGTCCCAGACAAACTTGTACTCCAAGAAGTAGCATATCAGAAAATCATACATGGAGTCGAAGGAATGTTGTATAGATCTAAGAAAGCCATCTGGCCTCCATTACCTCTTTTCATTGGGGACTGCTTCTTTGAAAACAACAAACAGGCCCAGATAGAAGTAGACATCTTGCTCTCCTATCATTTTGGAGAAGAACGATTTAGGAGACATGATCCCAAGAATATTGTCAAAGCACATCTTCATAGCATGAGAATACCTTACGAATACACCACTGAGTTCTGGGAAGCAGAAGGAGTACATCAGAATTCCATAACCTATGATGAGGTTATTTTCAATAGGCGAGGTCAACTGAGAGGTAGGATTGTGGATGAAGAAGATGCAAGAGAGACAACCAAAAAAWATTCAGAAAGAGATGAAGTTGAGAGATCTTCCCCCATATCCCTCTCAACACATTCATGCTCTGAAGAAGAAGAWGAAGCACCTACCAAGAAAAAGAGGAGGGACAAAGAGAAAGTATTAAAGAAGGAAAAYGATKCTAAAAATAAGCAAAAGCTGGAAGATGACAAAGCAAAAGCCATTGCAGAAAATGAAGCAAGAGAAAAAGCAGAAGTCAAAGAAAAAGTTGTTGCTGAAAAGGAAAAGGATTCAACTGAAGCATCAAGGATAGCGACAGAATTAACATCAAAAGAAGCATTAGATAAAGTTGTTGAAGAAGAAAGGAAGAAGAAGGAAGCGGAGGATAAAGAAGGAGACACACTCCCAATGGACTTGGATGTCCTTGGAACATCCACCACAGGTGCAAGAACAGAAAAAACAAGTAGTGTGTTAGGTCTCAGGCCATGGGAACCTTTTCGGTCAATTGAGATAATAGACATCTGAAGCTTTACGTACGATAACAAAACATGTTGGATCGTACAAGAAAGGGTTAATAAGGTTCCAACATTAGAGGGAGCTCCTCTATCAGTAGTAACCCAAGTGTCGATCACAGGAGATGTCAGGGAAAACCTCGTGGCAACAACAAGAGCAGGATTTGCATTCATGGATGCAACTATAGATAATATGCAAAGGTTGTGCCAACTGAACGAGGAGAGAGAACTGAAGATCAAAGAGTTAGAAGAGAAGCTCCAACAAGTAAGAGTAGAGTAGATGAGAGGAGTAGATAAGAGTTTTAAAGCCAGCGCAAGAAAAGTGATAAATGAGCTGGAAGATGCGATCATTGATATGTACGCCAACATACATCATTTTCAAAATGTAGATGCAACCGTGATTGAACAAAACAACAAGATACAGATGCAGTTGATGCAATACAACACCTTTAGGGAAGGTATAACCAATATTGATACTGGGATAACAAAAAATCCTAATGCACCTCCAAAATTATACAGACCCCCAAAATCAATGAGGAAGACAGATCTATATGCGCTAGATCATTGCCAACAAGTAGGGAAACAAGTAGACAAAGAAGTGACCAAAGCAATAAGGATTTTCTCTAGAACTCACAAAGTTGCTCAAGAGTTGATAAGACATGGTCGACTCCCAATGCTAGACGAACTGGGGAAGAAATTAGTCATGGAGGAATTAGTGAATGCAGTTCAGGAAAGTACAAGTTGCAGAAGACAAGTAGTTGAAACATCAACTTTCATCTCGACCGATCTCATTGATCAACATTTGATCCATCCAACAAAGCTCCATACTATGATATAAGATTACTTGACAAAATTGGAAAAGGAGATGAGCACCTTAGATGATAGTCTGGCCATGATTGAAACAATGTTGGAGCAACTATCTTATAAGAGGATTGAGGCATTGTATAGCCAGCTGAAAGTTTGGATAACTTATCTCCGAAGAAAAAGATCATAGGAAAATGACAAACCATTGTCTTATTTTTCGTCCTTTTCCTAACTATCTCAAATTTCGTCATTTTGTGCCACTTGTCATAAGAGAAGGGAATGTGAATAGTCTTGTAACCGCTTCTTCAAGAAGAAGGTGAAAAGACAAATAGGAGTTACCATTATGTGTATAAAGTAGATTAGAAACTCTAAAATAATGACTTTTAAATTTTTGGCTTTTCTAGCATTGTATAGACCCAAGCACTGTTTCAAGAACTTATACAATGTTAATGAATATTGAGAAGCCCTCAGGGCCAATACTTTTAGAAGAAATTTTGTGTAGAAATTGATCGAAGCTTTGAACTACTTCAAGTGAGGATGTTCATTGTTTCGATGGACTATAATAATGGTTTGTCTTTTGTACACTAATTCTAATGCAATCTCAATTACATTTTTGCAGCATTTGGTATTTTTTCAAATATTTCCTTGCCTTGAGTTTCGTGAGTTGCTACAGTATATTTTAATGTAATCTGATTATATACTTACATGTGCTATTGCTTCCAATCTTTCTCTTTTCATACAACTAATCGTGTTAAAGTATTTTTAAGATTTGGTTGTATTATAACTCACGAGTTACTCCAGTTTCACTCCTAGCTAGGATAGGTTAGCATAGATTAGCGATGGGTTAGCATAGATACATATATGTTAGTTGTTCTTATTTTACATACATGATCTTCATATACATCTTTGCATTGCATCCCATCCCGCATCGGTACATCGGACCTTAACCGGTAATAAAATCAAAAGTTAGCAACAATGGTAGCCAAGCCAAATTCCCAATGGGACTCCTAACCCAAACGRTGTATAGTATAATTAGGACTTTATACCGGGGAGTACCCCTTCCTGTTGTTAGGCGAATTTAGATCCCTCAACACAATCCATATTCCCAGAKTACAAATTAGAGAAACAAAGAAGCACTTACCCAATTGGTTCTAGAATATTTGYTTGTTCATCGATTTCCTTTGCCAACTCTAAATAAGGACTGGAGCATAATCCCACCTCGCTTGCAGTAATCCATTATGTTAGATTCAATAACCTGAACATGGATAAATTCTCACATTCGAAGGGGATGGACTCATGTCATTTCTAGTCCTTTCCCAATCATCAAACAATGTCCTAATGGAGTTTTCCACTTGGTTAGTAAATGTTTAAGAGACATGTCTTAACTCATTAGGTCAGACAATTTAATACCACAAGATACTTAAGGGATGATAAAATATATGAACCCCCCCTTTTTTCTTAAGGTTCATTGGCTAAGATTAGTGGATTCACTGGCCAATGTGTCAGATTTCGAATTTAACTCCCTTAGGATCCAAAAGAAAGACATTTTATTTAGGCTGAGAGACTCCTTATTGATCCAGGCCGATGATTGATGCAAAGTTTTTATTTACATGGATTTATTTTGATATCATCATGCTTATAATAATGCTTGAATCCTCTATAACAATCAGAGAGAGAACATTGTGTTCCTTTATGATGAGAAGACCTTGAAGTAAAATAGGCCTCTACTTGATTATTTGTAGCTATTCCAAGGCCCCAGGCGAAAGTTGCTTCCATTTTTCCTTCAAGATCTAGTAAGATTCTCCTTGTTTGTGCCACCCCTGGATGGATGCATCATGCTTTGTAGTTAACACCTAAATTACTTTCTAGAAAAAGAAAAAAAATGATTTCTAAAAGTACAAAACAAAGAAGTGCTATGGTGACCATTTAGTACTATAGATTTTTCTTGTGTTCCAAGAAAGGAAATTTTAGTTGAGGAAATTTTCTAGGGAGCTACGATTGATATTTAAGTCCATTATTTTTTTTGTCTAATTTGAACATTACAACTATCAATAGCATAATGCATCCATGCATTAGGCAATCTGATAAGAATGCTCAGTTTCATTGATAAAATGGATMTTTTTTCCCATTGGTTGCTAGATGTTATTGCTACTTGGTATTTTTAAATGCATGCATTATACCTTCTAGTGGGCACTTAAAACGATTTGTTTTCCATGTGAAAGCAATATATAAACTTTTTTGGGGGACTTTAAAAATAATTTTTTTCCGTAATGCGCTGATTCAAAAACTAAATTCAATGTTTTATTGCAAAAACATAATGTAGTCTTATTTACATTTTCCTACTTCCTAAAGCCATTACAAAAATATATTGATTAAGATCCCAACATGTCACTTATGGAAATTGAACCTAGGTGGGGAGGATAACAATCATTCCTCCCAACCACCCAAGCTAAACCCAATTGACAATCTTGTTTAATAATATTAATTAATACAAATAATTAGGTAAAAATATTAATTTATCAAATTAATACTATAATATATTCTCTCAAATAATATGTTAGTTGTCTTTTCTCATTGAGAGTATGATTATGACTAGATACTTAATGTACAAGCATAAGACATCTAATATAAAAAGAAAAAACTTTTAAAATTGTTTGAAACTTTTGTCAAAGCCACATGTAACTTAAAAGGTGTTGGCATAAAGATGCTACGTTCTGGCTACACAATTGGAAAATATAGGAATATATCACTTTGCAAAATATTGTTACCATTAAAATTGCATTCACATCTAAATTCAAGAAGAAAATGTGGTGCGAAATAGACAATAAGATAAAATTAAGATATTATAAAGAGCTCATTAACCCCAATCGGGAAGATTAAAAATATATTTCTATTATAGCTAGCTTAAAGAGGAAAATCAACATTGTTAACTAAGAATGAAGTATGATGAGCTTCATATTGAAACATGGCATTGGGTAATCCCTAGAATAATGTGGGATGAAACAATTGTCATCTTTGTAATAGTAAAAAGGTGGAGGATGAAACACATTTTCTCTTGTAATATCCTACATATGCCCTTATTAATTCTTAATTTCAAACTATTCGTAACACTATTGGCCTTCCTAACTTGTTAACTCATCAAAATTATGGAGATTTAGGAAAGCTTCTCTCCAATCTTTTGAGCATAGAAATAAAATTCTAAAGCAACCCAATTAATTCCTTATCATTTTTCTTAAGGTCTAATAGATAAAAGTTGATTTAAATGGGCTATAACAATCATCATCATCATTAACAAAATAAATAACATTGCAGAAATGGCTACACTTCTATAAAAATTCCACATTTCATTGTTATAATGGTTGGCATGCCTTCTCTTATATGGTATTCACATAAGGTTTACTTTTTGATAATTTTTAGAAAAGTATTAGTTTACGACAACTACCATAAACAAAATTTGATTGGTGTYGGAGGGAGCCATTTAATAATGTAGTAAATTTCTTCTCACATATCAGAGTTTGATGACATAAGAAGTCATAGTTGCGTTGATCCTAAACTTTGATTGTTTTTCAATGATCTGAGTCAATTTAGAATTGGACACAACCTCCAGAGGTATCGCTCCACCATACACATAATTTGATCATGGTAAAACTTTGATCATAACTGAAATTTATATCAAATTCATTTCAAACTTATCATTGAAAAGAAGGTCCTTTTACTTCAAAATTTATTAACTATGTGAGGGACTTTACTTTTTTTAAGAAAGAAATTACAATTCCTATTCAATGAAGAAAGAAATCACATTCCTTAGGTGCTCATTGAAAAATACAAAAGAGGAAGTACAAGTGCTAAAAACACTTACAAGTGTATATATGCAAATTGCACTTACAATTGTCCATAAATAAAATTACACTTTGAATATATATATATATATATATATATTATTTCTTATGATTCAAAAATAATCATGAATGTTTCCCTCTTTTCCCTTCTTTTTTGTTATCTCTTGCCACCCCCTTGAAGAAGGACCCATAGTAACCAATTGTAAGTTTGAAGGTAGTGTATCGAGATTCATAGAGAGAACTAATTCTTCATCTAAATCAGACGAATCAATTTCATGAAGTCTCTTTGTCCCACCTAAAGAGGCTTCATGAACAACTACCTCCTTCGAGGAGGAAAACTTGTTATCCTAGTAGGTGACATATCTGAAAACAAAATGTTGTATGAACTCATAACCTAAGACCTAAGTGTATGGAATTTTTTTCCATTTGAGAAGTATTTTGTTCGGAAGACCCTTACTAAGCTCTATCTCAACACAATGTGAGTGTACGTACATAATACTGTTGAAGCTCTTTGAAGATCATATTTGATGTAAGTGCCCAAAGAGTTTCCAATATCCTAAAAAACTAGTAAGAAAAAATGTGATGGAAAATTAGGGAGATGAACCCAAACTGACATTCTAGTAATTGAGATAGAGTAGGGATCAAAATGTGGGAACCAAGGAGTTATAAAAACCCCCACATTTTTTTATGAACCAATGCCTTGATAAGAAGTCAATGATAATAATCCACTTCAAGGGGGAAACCTCCTTTTCCAATATATTCAATGTATAAGATGAGATATGGTCCTAAGACTAGGTCTCCTTTGTATGTATATAGGAGACAAAGGGTACAATTATAAAGAAGGGGTACAATTATAAAGAAGGGGTACAATGATAACCTACATACAAATATAACACTATAAATGTAATAATTCAATATCTACGGCTTAATAAGGGGTTTTATACTTAACATGGGGCTTTGTCTAGGGCTTAACATGCCCCTCCCCTTCAAACAAGTGTTGTCCTCAACACTTCACAAAATCCGGGTGTTTTTGCATGAAGAACTCATATTCCCATGTTGCCTCTTCCACTAGCAGGTTCTTCCATTTGGCGAGGTACTTAGTAATTGCTCGGTTTTGTATCCACTTAATCCTTGTTTCAAGGATTATTTATGGTTCTAGTATGATTTTCCCTTCTTTATTAATCTCTGATAAAATAGTTTGGACTGGGATCTTGTCACCGATTACCTTCTTTAAGCAAGAAACATTGAAGATTAGATGTACATGTGAAGATGGAAGCAACTCCAATTTGTAAACCATACTTTCAATCCTTTGCAACACCTTATAGGGGCCATAATATTTGGGTGCTAATTTATTATCCTTCTTTTGTTTCTTGAGGGACATATGTTTATATGGTTGTAGCCTCAAAAATACCCTATCCCCCACTTCAAATTCCCTTTCATTGTGATGTTGATATGTTTTTTGTTTCATCCTATTTTGTTCCATAACAAAGTTTTCCTTCAATAGTTTGAGAACCTCTTGTCGGTGCCCTATGTGGTCCTCCACTACCTAAACCTTTGTAGTCCCTTTCAAGAGCAAGGTGATGGATGGAGGATAATATCCATAAAGTGCCATAAATGGGGACATTTTTTATGAAGTATGGAAGGATGTGTTGTACCACCATTATGCTAAGGGAAACCACTTGACCCATTGTATTTGTTTATTAGATGAAAAGCAACAAAGATATCATTCTATACATTTATTCACAATCTCAGTTTTCCCATCTAATTGAGGATGATAGAATGAGTTGTGAACCAATTGAGTACCCAAACAAGAAAATAATTCAGTCCAAAATTTTCCAGTGAAAATTGGATCTCTGTCACTTACAATAATCTTGGGGACTCCATGTAGATTTTGAATTGTTTCCATGGATGTTGCAGCTACTGTACTTTCTTTAAAATGATGAGAAAGAGAGAATAAATGGGCATACTTTGTTAGTTGACCCACTACTACCATGATGACAACATTTCCTTCAAATTTAGGTAGACCTGTAATAAAATCCATTGAAACTTCTTCCCAACGTTAACTTGGTATAGCTAATGGTTGTATGAGACCTAACGTATTGATTGTCTCTCCCTTATTATATTGGCATACCACACATTCAAACACAAAATTTTGAACATCATGTTTAATACCTTCCCAGAAAAAATCCTTCTTGATCCGGTGGTAAGTTTTCAAGAACCTTGAATGTCATGTTATAGGAGAATTGTGCAATTCCATAAGGACTCTCTGTTTGAGTTGAGAATTCTTACATAAATATAGGCGATCATGACACCATAGAAAATAATTATTCCATACAAATTTATCTAATGCTTTGGGGTCCTCTTGTAGCTATTGAATGATCTTGTATACCTCTTAATATTTCTTCCATTATATCCTTACTTCTTCCACCCAATCAGATTGTAGAAAAGAAATAGCACATAGAGAACCCTCTGTTTCTTCATCTTTCCTTGAAAGTGCATCTACCACAATATTATGTTTTCCTTTCTTGTAGATAATTTCGAAGTCTTAACCTAGCATCTTTGTAACCCATTTTTGTTGTTCTTTTGAAAATAATTGTTTCTTTAGAAAATACTTCAAACTATCATGATCTATTTTTACTTTGAAGTGTCTTCCTATTAGGTAAGGGTGTCATTTCTTAACTGCATGTAGTATGGCCAACATTTATTTTTCATTAATGAATTTGAGTAAAATTTTCCCTTTAAGTTGGCTACTTTCAAAGACAAGGGTCCTTCTTTCTTGCATTAAAATTGCACTAATGCCATGGGCTGAGGCATCACACTCCACAATAAAAAAAAATTGTGAAGTCGGGTGTGGATAGGATAGGAGTTGTACACACATCCTCCTTAAGTTTTTGAAAAGCTTTGGTTGCTTCTTGAGTCCAAGAAAATGCTTCCTTCTTTAATAATGTTTTTAGAGGTGTTGATATTTGACATAGTTCTTGACAAACTTGTGTTAATAACCTGTCAATCCTAAGAATCCTCTAATTTTCTTCAAGGTTTTGGGAATTAGTCATTCCCTCATATATTTCATTTTGTTAGGGTCCAATTTACAACTTCATGAGATACAATATGACCCAAATATTCCACTTCTTAAGCCCCAAAGGCACACTTGGAAGGCTTTGCATAAATTTGTTGCTCTTCCAAAATTTGTAATACTTTGTCAACATGTTGTACATGCTCTTCCCAGGATTTGTTGTAGATTAGTATGTCATCAAAAAATACTAACACAAATTTTCTAAGGAAGGGTTTGAAAATATAATTCATCGAGCTTTGAAATGTTGAAGGTGCATTAGTAAGTCCAAATGACATAACCAAAAACCCATAATGACCTTCATGTGTTCTAAAGATTTTTTTGGGAATGTCGTCTTGCCTCATTATGAATAAATGATATCTCGAGCGAAGATCCAACATAGTCAAGAAAATTGCTTCATGCAATTCATCTAATAATTCATCAATGTCAAGAATAAAAAACTTATCTTTGATGGTTGTTTTGTTGAGTTGTCTATAATTTGAACACATACGATATGAACCATCATTCTTCGTAATCATCACTACTAGTAAAGAGAAAGAACTTTGGCTAGGTAGAATGATGCCCACATCTAACATTTCTTAGATCATATGCTCAATCTCGCTCTTATGTGTATATGTATACCTGTAAGGCCTAATGTTAGGTGGTACACTTCCTGGTTGCAAATGAATAGCATGGTCATGATATTGAGCTAGTGTAAGACCCTTAGGAATCTCTCCAAATAACTTGGAATGGTTGTTGATAACTATTTGGAGATCCACTGGAGTAGAGGATATAGATGTTTGAACATCTAGTGAGCACAATTGTGCAATTACACCCTGGAGTCCCTTTTTGAGTAATTTTTTTATGCTATTAGAGATTATCACCTTAGAGGGTTTCCTTTGGATACTTCTAAGCTCAATCTCCTTGCCTTTCTAAGGAAAATCATATGAAAAGATCTTGAAAATTAAGGGTTGTTGTTCTCAATGATTGTAACCATTAGACCCCTAATATGACATCAACACCACCCATTTGGATATCAATCATGAGACTATCCAATAAACACTCCCCCATATTGAGCTTAATATTATGGTGCTTTCCAGAACAACTTATGGTACTTCCATCTGCAATCATTACTTGAAACTATGGTGCTGGAAATACAAAGCAATTGAGATATTTTATCTTTCTAATTTGTAATTGATGAAGTTATGGGTACTAACAGAATCAATCAACATTGTTACCTTTTTCTTTTTAATGTATCCTTGTATCTTGAGGGTTTGTGGAGTTCTGATGTCGACCAATGCATGGCAAGATATTGTTGGAGTAGTCTCTTCTAGATCTGGATCTTGTAATGGTTCCAATTCTTTATCTTCTTCCTCTTCACAGTCTATGTAGAATAATTTCTTCTCATCGCATTTATGCCCCTTACTGTACTTGTTGTCACAATTGAAACATAGTCCCTTTTCTCTTCTTTTGTCCATTTGCTAAGGTGTCAACCTTGTTAATTGAGTGAGGTTAGGAGAGGGAACACTGTGTTCTCTATAGTTGCTAGTGGCCACCCTTCTAGTAGCCATATTTTTGTTTTCCACTTTCCTTTCCATACTGAAATCTTTCTCTAGAGATTTAGGTTCGAAAATACGCACCTCATGTTGAATGTTCTCATTTAAAGTGCCCATAAAGAGATCTGACAAATTATCTTCAGGAATCTTCTTTACATTGAGACTAAGCTTTTGGAATTTTTGAATGTGTTATGTAATTGGACCTTTTCACCAAAGATTTATCAATTGACTCATGAATGTACTGCTCTCAACATCCCCTTAATGTGCTATCAATTCATTTGTAAAAACAGACCCACAAATAATAGAATTCTTTTTTCTTTCACAAAGCCATTGATACCAAACAAATTCATCATTTTCTAAATACAAGGATGCAATATGTACCTTTTGTAAGCTTGGCATTTGGTGTAGATCAAATTATTGCTCCATCTAGAATATCCATGTTATAGGATCTTTACCATCAAACTTCCTCATATCGATCTTTGGAATAAAGTAGTTCCTTCATGCCACATTGAAACCTAGATTATGTGGATCTTATAGTGATTAATAATCATGATTCTGGGACTTAATCTTTATTTCCTCTACATTTTCATGATTTCCTTGCATTTTGATATCTCCTTTAAGGAGTCTCTCATCTAGAGCACGTAAGATCATGGAAGACATAGAATTTTGCAATTCTAACATATTCTTTTCTGTATGCTCCCAATTTTCATCCATATAGTTTCCATCTCGGCCATATTATTTTCCAGCCCATCCATCTTCTTTTCCACCTTTCCAATCTGGTGAAAGATTTCTTCTCTTTTTTCTTGAGTCATGGTTGAACTCTTTGGATGTTTAGTTGGTGAAATAACTTTTGGAGGAACCTTTGGAACCATGTGATAAAATAAAATTCTCCTCTTTTTCCTCTTTATCACAATTTTTGAATCAACACAAATAGATATTCCAATCAAAATTTATTTCAATTGTAAGTTACATACCTTTCAAACCCTTAATTTGAAGTATGTCTAGATGGTTGACCTTTGTCTTTATATATCTATGAAATTTGAACTTATGAGTCTAAATTTTCAGCCTATAGTACTTTGATATGACTTCTTAAACTCTTGAAAATTTCAAAGTATAAACCTTCATTGATAAAAATTTATAGCACAAATACCAAAATGGCTTGTTTAAGACTAATTTCAGGATTAGTCACAAATCCTAACTTCAACAAGAAATATATCCAAAAATATAATGAACTAGATCCTGGAATTTTTACCACTTTTTGTTTGCTATATTTTCTTAGTATCCTAAAACTTTTTCTATCTAAAACTTCCCCAAAAAAAAGATATAGAAAAAATACCAAGATGACTTGCTTAAAACTGATTTCAGTATGGGTAGAAAACTATATCTTCCAAAGGCTATATCTTTGAAAGTATAACGATTCAGAACCTGAAATTTTTACCAGAAGTACTTGGATATGTCTCTGAAGTAACCTCCAAATTTTGTTGTCTGAAGCATAAAAAAAAACGTTCTAGTGAAAATTCCAAGATGACTTGTTTGAAGAAGAAAAACCTTAGGATTGTTGCTATGATACCAAATGTTATGAACTAACGTCTTGACAATGATAAGAAGTTAATGATAATAGTCTACTTTGAGGGGGAAACCCCCTTTTACAATATATTCAATGTACAAGATGAGATGAGATGATCTCAAGAATAGGTCTCCATATATATATATATATATATATATATATGAGACAAATGATGCAATTATAATGAAGGAGTACAGTGAAGGGTTCTATCTTACATACAAATATAACACTAGAAATGTAATAATTCAATATCTAGGGCTTAATAAGGGGTTTTATACTTAACACGGGGCTTTGTCTAGGGCTTAACACATTTCCCCAAAACTAGGGACCCTCCTAAAAATCATTTGATAATCAACATGATCAAAGAATTGAACAATACAAAAAACTTTGGAACAAAGAGAGATGTCACATATCTTTGTCGAAGATGTATGAATCCATTGACATAAAGCCGAAGTAGGAGGCCAATACCCATTAAATTAACAAATGGCCACATTTTTTTCATAAAAGGAATTTATATGGTTCACCTTTAGTGTTGTAATCTCCATCATCGACACTTCCTCAACATACTCTATGGCATAGGCACTAGAAACAAGGGAAGGCTTCAAAACATCAGGAGTGGTAGAATTGTTTTGTTTTGAATTCCTACAAGACACCCCAATGCCCACCACTCCACACAATCGCAGTGCCAAAATAACAATTGAATATTTACTAATATGATAATCAAATAATTAGAACATATCCTCCAGTTGTTTACCCTAGTAAACAAGGTGATTCACGACAATAGAAATCCCAAACTATGCTCCAATTTATGCTTTAAATCCACAACATAGTTGCTAGAATTCATCCACATGCATAAGGATTTCCCAAAGAGAGACTTTAAACAAAAGTGAACTATGAACATCATGGAAATGCCTTCTCTTGCAAAAGGAGTTAGTTAAGATCAACTTGGTCTAATATATATTTGTATTTGAATTTGCATGAAGTATCAATTAGAGATTTCTTAAAAAAATTGACATGCAAGCATTTCGTCAAACACTTGTCATGTATCGAACCCTTAGCACATAGAGATTTCATCAAATTATTGTCATGCGAGCCTTTTGTCAAACACTTGGCAAACATTTCTAACAAAATATGGAACTTGTTTGCCTAAAGAGTTGTAAATCTCAACAAACACCTTTGTATTGAAGTATTGGACAACCATCTTTCTTTAAGGTTACCTACTAAGAAGATACTGGTTTCCATCACATATAACACTACCCATGGCTTTGAGAAATATGTTTGCCTAAACATAGTCCTCATAAATCTATATTTATTGTTGTGGAAACCTATAATGCCATCAATAACAATGTTGATTAGTTCATATTCACACTTCTCCAATCATTGCCCCATTACATTCTAAACAATGGCCACATCTTCATGAGTACCCAAGTAACTATAGATTATACCAACATTTCTCAGCACCTCAATGTCCACAAATGTGCTGATTTAGAAGTCCACCAAATCTACATAGCACTTTACGGATTTCAATTCCTTTTTGCAAACAAGTACCTCTAATGCCACCGAATTTATCACAACAATATCTATTTTATCATCCATTTTACTCTCAACAACCAATATATATATATATATGAAATTGATCTTTTTCTCACCAATATCAAACTTATCCATAACAAAATAAAATGTAAAAAAAACACTATCTAACTAAATTAAATAATCATCAAAATCCAATAATAACAAGTAAAACCACTAAATGATGTCATCCATTATCTCACTCCGGGAAATCACATAGGTAACCGGTTTCACGATTGAATTAAAACCACTAAACGATGTTATGCGCTCTTTCAGTTGGATAATAACGTAAGCAGTTTCATGCCTTGAGGACCCATATCCATATGCATGAATTTCGTTCCACATTAATAATTTACACAAATAACGTATTTGAATTTCGTTCCACATTAATAAATTTACACAAATAACGTATTTGAATGGTAGAGATTGACTTTTGAAAATAACCAACCTCCCCCATAATTCCTGTTTAATAGCCAGCTCTATCAGGCCTAACTGTGTCTAAGAGCGGAGGCAGTCCAAAGTGAAAGTAGGAAATGAAGATGGATTTATGGCTTCTGCTCTTCTTTTGGTGTGTCGCAGCCCGAGGCTTTACTGCTTTTGAATTGGAGGAGCCCCAGTATACGGTGGTGCACGCAGAGTCTGATTTTGAGGTCAGATTTTACAGGGAAATATCTTGGATGTCAACTGCATCGCCACAGGAGATTTCCTTTGAGAAGGCAACACGCCAAGGCTTCCACAGGTACCTCTACCCACACTTTTGTCTCCATTCTGTACAACCAATTCACATACTTTTAGGATTATTTGTTTAATGGGTTTGTGCTGAAACTGTTCCTCCGGGAAAAGATCTCAAGCTCTGCTGCGGTTTTCATATTAACCTTGGAGTCAATTTGTTGGATGTTGGAGTATCTGGAATTTGGTTGTCGGGTTTTGGTGGATTTCTCTATTCATTTGAAGTGGGTCTATCTCTTCAAGTAGAATGGACAAAGGGGGACAAGCTTCGAGGTTTTGAGGATTACTCAAGGGTGTATGCGTTTCGTTGATGTTTTAGTCCTTTGTTTATATGTACTAGATGCCCTTTTCGTTAGGTGGTCTAGCTGCCCTATCTTTCTTGCCCATTGGGCTTCTGAGAGCCCATAATAGCTCAATTAGAGGCTGAAATTACTATTTCGAATGTTAATTCTTTTCTGTTGCATGTTGGCCCTGTTGTCTCCACTGAGTATGGAGAAATCCCTCAGGATGGTGCCACCAAAACAACCCTGAAGTTTGTTCCGAAGGTGTATCCCAGTGGATATTTCAGTTTCTGAAGATAACGTTATTGTTATGCATATGCACAACGCGCACTGCTCGGCTACTTCGTGGGTCGCATTCTTCTAGAAGACATGATCAAGGATTGGATGGAGGTGTGGGAACCTCACGGTTGGAACTTGGAATTGCCAGACCAGTCGGAGCCCGACCAAAGACTTTTTCTTGTTTTATTTTTCTAATAAAGTTACACGTGATAAAATTTTATTGCAGTCCATGTATTGGTAGGAATACCTTTAGGTGTCTTCTCTCGCTGGTGTGAGGGCTTCTATGCTGAAGAGAGTGTTGAATTTTTCTGTCCTGTGTGGATGGAATTCCCTAGCCAACCCATGCATCTTTTGCCTTTCCTTGAGCGTATTTCCTAGCCACTTGGCGGCTTTATTTTTCACAAGCTTAAAAGTGTTTTAATCTTCGCCCTCAAAACAGGTTTTCCGTGAGCTGGACATGTCCAAAGACGTTAAGGAATATGTGTTGATTAGAATGGGCAGTAAGATTTTCAGGCAATCTTCTAGGTACATTAATATGCCAAATTCATGTTTTAGATGCTAGAGCCCTGACCACAAAATCAGGAATTGCCCTTCATGGCCATATCTAAATACCTAAACTCCTGTAGCCCAAGATTGATCCATCATGTCCATACCTAAATACCTAAACCCCTGTAGTCCAAGATTATCCATAAACAAGGGATTTATAACCCACACATCTCATCAACACAGGGATTTATAGCCCACACATCTCATCAACACAGATCCTTCTGCAGAAATAAAATTGATACTCTGCAATTAAAGCAATCAATTGTCTATGCAATTCAGAGTCGTGCTGAGATCATGCTTCTCTTTGGGCTACCTTCCAGCAGATATAAATGAGCTCTGTTTCCAGACTTGGCTGCTTTGATTATGGTGCCAAGGCCAATTCCCAATTATGGGGAACAACTCCAAGGCTGTGATGCCTTCTCTGTGTTTACAACTCTGTGCCCAAAAGGAACAAATACTGTGCTACAATGCCAAATACACACTGCACTCTACAACTCTGTTACCAGCTGAAAGTGAAACAGTGAAAAAATTTAAAAATGATTCAAATTCTGTTGTGTTAACAATAAGCAATCAACTGTGTGGTTTGAATGTGCAATCACAGCACTTAAACCAATTGTAATTCTGCCCACTCATACATCTGTCTTTGCTGAATTTAAACATCTGTTTATTAAAATATTTAAGCCCAGCGCTTCGTTCTACCCATCGCCTATTAATTTAAACCAATGATCACAACAATGATAGGCTGTGGGGGTCAATTGGGTATTCACCACATCTACCAGTGATTTCATCAATGGGAAAATGAATCGTAGGTAAAGAGTATGCTTGGCCAGGGCTTAGTCAATATCCATTCTTGTACATGTTCACAGCATAATAGTAAGTTTTGAGTACGGATATGGATACAAATATGATTTAGTACGGAAAAATTACATAACAAAAATATCTAGTATGGCTAAAATTTAAAAGTAACATTTAACATATCTCAAATTTGAAACATAACATTTTATATCACAACCCCACACACAGGTATATATATATATATATATATATATATATATATATATATATATATATGTGATGTGATCATCCTCAGTCCCTCACTTGTGCCATGACAATCACTCAGTGTAAAAAACAGAGCTTAACACACGGGTTGGACACAAAAGTACAAATGAAACAACATGATTTTAGATAGACAAATTTTAAATCAGAAGTTAAAAGTCCAAGCTCATGATCTTGATTTATGTAAATTTTTTAGTACAAATGAAACAACATGATTTTAGATAGACAAATTTTAAATCAGAAGTTAAAAGTCCAAGCTCATGATCTTGATGTATGTAAATTTTTTAAGGTTGATTAGGTAACCTATGTGACTTCAAAATTCATTGAAAAGATTAAGGGGAACA
>JASDQU010503593.1:100407-111250 GCA_032191745.1 Picea mariana
GGGCGTTCTTCAAGGGTTGACATCAATGACAACCAACCTTAATCAACAACACCCTTATACAAAGTACTCCCTCCTGTTATGCAAAATCACCATTTTCTACTTGGTTTTGTCTTCCACAAACGCAACA
Organism: Picea mariana; assembly: GCA_032191745.1. Lineage (NCBI taxonomy): Eukaryota > Viridiplantae > Streptophyta > Pinopsida > Pinales > Pinaceae > Picea > Picea mariana. Next base: position 100,535 of record JASDQU010503593.1, read on the forward strand.
AACCAGTCACTTTTGTTAGTCATATGCTTTGAATTTCTGGAATTAAAGTACCAATCCTTTGACTGAACTCCCACCTGAGATGCCATAAAAGCATAAAACTCCTCTTCTTCATGTTTTGCAACATCAACTTGCTTCTTTGCCCACCACCCATGGTTGTCTTGCTCATCCCACAACCTTTCCCTACAATATCTTTTTATATGATTAATTTTTCCACAATAATAACACTTCACGCTTTGCCGATTTCCCTAAACCAGAAGGTTTGTCGTTGTAGCTATTATTTTCCGTCTTGCTTCTACTTCCCTTCACCCTTGATCTTTGCTGCAAAGGGATTGCCTAATGCTCCACTATTTCTTCTAAATTGTTTTTATTATTGTTCTTTTGCAATCACTGACTACACTTCTCAAATGTCATGTCAATGGATTCCAAAGTGACAATCAGGGTTTCAACAAAATTATCAAAAAAGGGAGGCAAGCAGGCTGTTCTAAGCAATGTTGCAAATATGTTTTGGGGAATATAACATCGAGGGTCCAGAAAGTAACTTATTGAAAATACCAGAAAATATCAGCAAGCATAAACTTGGACCTGAAAAACTTGGAAAAATTAGAAAAATTGAGAGAAATCGAAGATTTTTTTGCAACATGGCTCTTCCTCATCTACTACTCTTCCTATTGCAAGCAGTTGATCCCGGACATCTTTCAATTTTAGCAAGTGTTTTGAAATTGAATCATCCTCCATCTTAATCAAAAGTAACAAACTTTTAAGGTAAAAAGCCCTACTTTTATCGAGAGTGTTAAGGCATGCTCTGCATCTTGGTGCAATTGTGGGAGCATGTCACCAGCCGTGGACAACTTTATCAATATCACTGCTTCTTTGTTATTGAAATCAAATTCTCCCCACTGATCTTCATCATTAGGATCTCTCTGGTCCTTGCGAGTGACCACCCCTCACAATCTCCTGTATTGGAAGAAGTCAATCATGTGCTCCTTCTAGACATTAAAGTTGTGACTGTTGGACTTCTGAATTGAGTCCAACTGTATGTTCGAAAGACTCGCTGTTTCTTTCAATGGAAAAACACCAAGTACCAATGGAATAATCAAGCTAACCTCTTAAAAAATCTCAAAAATACCTCCAAAAATTCTGATGTGCTTAGACCTGGTAGTACCCACCCGACACCACAACACCGCCCTGGCATCAACCTAACACCACCACCATCTGTAACAGAAAACAGATTTTTATCTAGAAAAAACTTAGTTCAAAATTCTGAAAATTTTTGTTCAAAAAAATCGACTTACTGCCCATGTTGAATATGCTTGTTTCTATAAATGTCAGCATGCTGCTGTACACATCAACAAATAATTATACGGCTTTTGCTAGCATCAACCTAGAAAATCATGCCCAATTTGTGCACTGCTTGCCTTGAGATTCGTGCCCGCATGTCAGTGTGACTCAGTCCTCAAATTCTGTGCATTGTGCTTGGATTTTTTTGTGCTATCCTCAAATTCTGTGCACTGTCTCTTCAAATTTTGTTTGTTGTCTTTAAATTCTGTGCATTGGCCTTGAACTCTGTGTTCTGTCATTTTGTAATAAGGTTTGTATACAGAAATGAAGATGCAGATTAAGATGGCAGTTTGTGGAAACAAAAGAGAGATATCAAAATGAATGTTCGCTGCTTCGACATTTAAAAAACTCCTGAATTAGTAGAGAGTTGATATCATTTCAACAGTCAATCACATAAATTGATTGAAATTTTGACAGTGTTACAACTTACAAGTCAGTCTTCGACATTACATAGATTGATTAAAATTTTGACAAGGTTACAAGGAAGTCTTTGACAACCATACAAGACTTCATGAACAATGGTAAGTTGCTGTGTAGCACGTTGGGATAGATTGGTTTGGAATAAACTCAACAAGGGCCACTTTGGATAGGAATGAAAATTAAAATAAATAAAATTATCTTTCCTGAGCTACACATCGGAAACTGTTAAGGTCTGGAGGCATAAATTTTACTGAGGTCATCTAAATTGGTTTTATTTTTAATAACTTCTAAAGCATCTCTTGAGGTCTTTTAAGAAACTTTATTAAAGAAACTGTAATTTCATTTGTCAAAAGATAATTTATTAAAGATATTCCATTTTGTCTGCCTATTTGAAGTGGCTTTAGTTGTGCTGCTATCTAAGTTAACAGATCTAATCTGTAGCAAGTGATAGAAAGCAATCTGACCAGTTAGATTGTGGTTTCTGACAGAACTATCCTGATTGGAGTTTCATGTTCTGAAACTATGTTGAATGCACGAGACACGAGGACGAGGCTACTGCACATTATTAAAGAAACTGTAATTTCATTTGTAAAAAGATAATTTATTAAAGATATTCCATTGTCTGCCTATGGGAAGTGGCCTTAGTTGTGCTGCTATCTAAGTTAACAGATATAATCTGTAGCAAGTGCTAGAAAGCAATATGATTAGTTAGATTGTGGTTTCTATGAAAGAACTATCCTGATTGTACTTTCATGTTCTGAAATTATGGTTGAATGCACGAGACACGAGGATGAGGCTACTGCACATTGGTTTCAATGCTGCTCTTTCTGTCAATGCCCGGCTTGCTTTCGTAATCAAATGACTAGATTTGTACAAAAGCTTTCGATACAGCTTTTCCACTAACATGAATAAGCTACATGTTATACTTTTCTTACTTTCTAACTTTATTATTTACAAGATAAATTTAAACATTTTTATTAGTTTTCAAACTAATTATCTGCAAGTTTTCCGAAGTCTCTTCTAGGGATAGTTCAAGCTTATTTGGCTAGGGAAGTGGGAGAAGCTTTACCAGACAATCTCGTGTCTCAAAATTTTGTTAAAATGTATAAATTGTTCATTTTTAGAGTACATTTTATTGTTTCTCCAACCTTTATAGCCATGTTTTCTAAGGTTGAATATATACAGATATCTTACATAACAATAAATGCACATCCTTGTCAATTGGATCTAGCCTGGACAGTTGGGGAATGTTTTTTTTTAACTAAAATGATTATGATTTGTATTAAAAAAAAGCTGCAACCACACCGTACAGCATATTAATACAAATCAAACATAGAATCTCTGATATCAGAGTTTTAAAAGAAACCAAAATTACAAAAAGTCTGGCTACTATCTGAGCAGTTCTTACAGTTCTGTCAACATAAGCGAAAGAGTGTTATTCTCCCCACCTTGTATCAATCTCTGTAAGTAACATGTTCAGTTCTTCATTAGTATATTACTGTATCAGCATTGAGCTCTACAGAATTTGGTTTACCCTGATTACCATTCTCAGAATGAGGGGAGAAGTGACTCCTGGATTTCTCTATAATATAGAAAANATATATATATATATATATATATATACATCCCAAACAATAATGGTGCATGCATCAAGCAACAGCGAGCTGATTACACAAAATAATATATTATTGTCATATATTACAGGGTTGCTAAGTGCTCCGTAATCCGGGCACAAAGATATTCCTGAAAATTATTACAAGTTAAATTCATTCTAAGCAGTGTAATCATGACATGATTGAATTGCACTACAACTTGAGTCTTTTATTTTGCTTCAACCTCATAAATTTTGGAGCTTGAAAATTTTGCATTAATTTACCCTCAATTTTTCACAGGACCTAAAATATTGTATGTTTGTATTGTTTTGTAACCAAACTAACAGGGCTCATGTGTTATGGCTATATGTAATTTCTAGGTTGTTTCAATACATTCAGGGGGCCAATTTGAATTCTTCTCGTATACCAATGACGGTACCGCTTTTAACAAGCATTGTACCTGGAGCTGGGCCCTTTGATAGTTCGGGCTATGTTGTAAGGTTGTACTTACCGTCAGAGTTTGAGGATTCACCACCCCTTCCGCTTCCAGAACTTAAATTGCATGCCGATCGTTGGGGTAGTCATTGCATTGCAGTTCGTAAATTCTCAGGCTTTGCGAAAGATAACAATATAGTAAAAGAAGCAGCAAATCTGGCAATCAGTTTAAGCAACTCTCCATGGGCTCATTCATCCTTTGATAGTCAAGAAGATTATGCCTACTCGATTGCACAGTACAACAGCCCTTTCCGAATCATTGGGCGTGTGAATGAGGTTTGGGCAATCATCACAGGGTCTGTCTCAGAGCAGTGTCAACCAAAATTGGCTGTGCTGAAGAGTGTGAGTTGAATCCAGTTTCCCAATGTGTACATATTGTAATTACTCTTTTCTAGTAGTAGTATGGAGTCTATGAAAACAAACTTGAATTCTCTAGTTATAGAACTTCGCTCTAGTAACTTAACTACGCAAAGGATGGGGACCTGTATGGCTGATCTGTATAATCTCAATATTGTCATTTAGAACCAATCTAAACAGTACCAAGGACATATATTTAAGGTAATATTCATGTCAGGATCATGCCTAATTGTCAAGATTATGTATAAAAATATTCTAGAGAATCAAAACTACTGTGAATTAAGATGTGGTATATGAAAAGAGATTTCTTTTGGAGTATTGATGTTTTAAGTGTTTTAGACATTGTAGTACATACTTTGAAAGTGAGTTTGACGAGTAAGTGACCTGTGCAGACCTCCCATACCACAGCAAGAATGTGTGTGTGCATGCATGGGTTACATTTCAATGTTAAGCTTCGCCATCACAATATCAAATCATTTGCGAGTTGATTTGCATAACTCAGAGACCTGCTATATTTTTGTATGAACTAATAGTTATCCATTGAAACAATTAATCCAGTTGCTTGCATACCCATAAGAGAGGCTACCCCAGAATTCAATGTTTTTGGTTCTTGGAGGAAATGTTTTTATTGTGTAGATACAATTATATATATCAAAATCCATTTTAAGTAGATTATGCTAGGCTCTTTTCTACAGCATAGTATGAAGGATATGTGTAATTCTAAAGCTTTGCTTTAACTTTCAAATTCATAAGTTCAATGTTGGTCATAAATAAAATATTTCAATGTCCACATTAAGTAATTAAAAATAAAAAATTTCTTATTTTGGTGATAGGTGCTTTTTAAATCTCTTCATAAGGAAGATCTGCAATTCCTTAAATGCTTAAATTGACATGTGACATTCTAAAAAAAATTAACAAAAAATATTTCAATGTTCATTTTCTGTAAAATATTTCAATATCAACTTTATATATATAAAACAATTAACCCAATACTAAGGAGATGTGTGATTTCTTCTGTACTCAACATGGACTTACAAGTGGTATTTAAAAGAGATATTAATAACTAAAAAATATTTCAATAGAGGCCATAAATAAACTATATATATATATATATATATATATATATATAAAGTAATTAAAACTAAAAAATTTCTTATTTGGTCATAGGTGTTTTCTACATCCACTATGAGAGAAATGTGTAATTCATTTAATGCTTAAAATGGATTTTGTATTAACATATAAAAATATTATTAAAAAAAATAATTCAATGTTCATCTTAATTAAAATTTTTGGATATCAATTTTATATATAGATAAATATATAGATAGATAAAACAATTAATGGTGCGCTACTCAATATTAGGGAGATGTGCAATTCCTTTTGTGCTCAACATGGAATTGACATGTGGCAGATACACACACACACACACACACACACATGTGCTACTTAATATCAGGGAGATGTGCAATTCCTTTCATGCTCAACATGGGTTTACATGTGGTGCCTGGTATATCATGCGTAGAGAGTGATCAAGTCCCTAGAGGTGAATTTTTTTTAGATTGAAAACAACTTGAGGAAATGTTTGCACCTAGAGGGATTTGATCCCCCTCTACACATGATAGAAAGTAAAAAAAAAAATCCGTAGTTAAAACATTTAAATGGTGTGCTACTTCGTATGAGGAAGATGTGCAATTCCTTTCATACTCAACATGGAGTTGACATGTGGTGGTATATATATATATATATATATATATATATATATATATATATATGAGAGAGAGAGAGTAGGAATCCATCTTAACTTTAGGTATATCACGTGTAGAGAGGGATCAAGTCCTTGGAGGCAAAAACTTTTTTAGATTGAAAAAACTTGAGGGAATGTTTGCACCTAGAGAGATTTGATCCCCCTTGGCACATGATAGATCTAGAGTTAAAATGGATTTGTGTTGATTTTAAATAAAATGTTTCCTTTAAACTCTAGTAAAAATGGTATTTACAGGGTTTTGATACCAAAAATTAAAAAAAGGTAGGGCATATATTTTCCCAAGGGATTATAAAAAAATATAAAGTCTATGCCTTATAGGTCTTACAAGTAAAAAATCATAGGAATAGAACACATGAACATAAAAAAAAGTACTATTGCCATGATGCCACATTAAATATAACCATAAAAAACATGCAATAATGATGGGTCCCATATATGGAAGAGCATCGTGATCATCAGGGTTTGGGCCCCATCTAATAAATGACACATCCTCAACACCTTGGGTGGTGTCCATCCATCACCTTATTGTCGCATTAGTCGTTTTTCCATTGAAATGGGAAAGTATAGCCTAGGGAACTTGTCATTGCTTCGTCGAGGAGGCATGGCATTGTGGTGCTCATGGCATTGACTTCAACGTTCATTGCACTTATGCACTAAGGGGCTTTCTCAATGGCACATCCTACTACCAAAGTGATGTGAACAAGTTGATCCAGGAGGAGAGTGAACTTCTAGGGGACTTAACTCTTGTGCAAGGGGTTGGCTCCCAAAATTCCATCTGTCGTTGGAGATGTGCTAAAGTTGGCACCATCTTTTTGGGTTGGAATTGGATATATGAATGCAAGTTTGCATCGATTAGAGATCCATTATGTCGGGACAATCGATTGAAATGAACATTTCTAAAGACATTGTCATTCTTTTTTTTACATAAAATGAACAAAAGATTTATTCTAACAAGTTGCCTTTTGCACAAAAGCCTACAACTCACAAGAGATTATCATGAAGGAGAGCAGATGGAACCAAGGAGGAATTGGGCACACATGTTTGAGATCCAATCCCCATAGTGATTTTCCATATGAGTTAAACCAAAATATATGCTTGACATTTTCATTCTTGTGACAAAAGAGGCATTTGGGGTTTTTTTGCTCAATAAAAGATTTCCACACTGAATGGAGTCAAACCAACCATGTAGATTGTTTGGAGCTAAAGCTCCATATCTTATATAATTTGGAATCCAACATGGGTTTGACACTTAACCACTAGTAACCATCAGTCGATTTGTGGATTGTTTGGAGCTAAGATTGTAGAGCTTATTTAATTTGGAATTCAACGTGGGTTTGACACTTACCATTGGTAACCATTTGTTGATTTGTATTTCCTGAATAGCATGGAACCACTCCAATTCCAGTAAACAAGAAGATTATTCTTATGACAATATATGATTTTTGTGTAAAGTATGGTTGATTGAAAAGAAATGGAATCTGGGCATAGGGAGCATCTATGTATTAGAATCTTTGTTAGCCCAAGGTTCAAGAATGGGGTGCAAAGGATGAGGGATATTACCTTTAATTTCAGGGGACACCACATGGGATGGACAAAATAAATATTAAAAATAAAGATCTAAAGGTCTAAATATTAAGTAATAGAGCACATGCAAGACACGACAATAACTGTCAGAAAATGTTTTATGCCATTCTCTACACATGTATTGATCTCATGATATCAATTTATAATACATGGATTTGACCATTTTTGCATCTAGATCTTAATGACAACTCATCAATGGATCATGACAACACCTCATCAATAGATAAGGGTTACAATTGAAGTAGGTGGTTTCAGACTTTGTGATTGTCTAGGGACTCACAGTCTAACATTCCCCCTCCTTCAATCACAAGTCTAAATAATTGTACCAGTAAGGAAACAATAATTGGTATCATCTTCAATCTGAAATTGTTGAACTGAGCTTTGATGAAGATATGCCTGAAAAATCGTCAATATCTAGATGTTGAATAGTTCATCTGGAAGTGAACAACTGCCATGTCTGAACATTCCCATTCTGTTGATTAGGATCCCAATAGTTGTTTTGATTTATTTTTATGACTAACAAGACTTCAAATCTTGAGGCCTGGCTATCATTATTGATATTCCCCTTGTCAGGTGCAAGGTGAGAAGTTTGTTGAAGTTGGTTGATGGGATCCAAGCTTGAGCTTTGGATTATTCTATTCTTCAATGATTCATGGTTGAAGGGATCAAAGGTTGAGCTTTGGATTCTTTATGTGGTGGTTTTGTTGGTTGACCACTAATATATTCCATTGATACTTGAACAATGTGGTGGTTTTGGATGTCTGCTAACCAATTTGATTTGAATAATGTGGTGGTTTTGGTTTACCACTAACCATCTTCACTCCCCCCCTGATGGTGTAAGAAAATATAATTTTCATCAATGTGCTCACCCCCTTGAGGTGTGGAGAGTATCACCTTTGATTCATGTTATAATTTCAAATAACATATAAAATTGGACCCAGATCATGTCCAAAATCATCTGGAATAATTGTTTGAAAGATTTTTTATTTTGTCATTTCTCCATGCAAATGTGGCATTACCTCTGTTTTGACTAGACAATAAGACTTATGCAACTTCTTTACTTGTTCATTCCATCTCCATGAATGTATCCATCCATAATGAATTGTTTTCTTAATCTTCTTCTTCTTTCAACACTTTTTAGAGGTGATTTGTCTTTCCACAATGAAGACAAGGATGGAGATCAAAACATTTTGTTTTTATATGCCCAATTCTTTGACAATGTTGACACTTATTACCAAGATTCTTCACTTCTTCAAGAAATCTTGCACTCACAAACTAAACTGGTTTGAGTAATCTAGGATATGAAAGTTGTCTTTGTCATATCCTAAGCTATGCCGATATTTGTTGAACAACAATTCTTCACAATGTCTGACAACCATCTTGGAAAGATCATTTTGTGAATCTTGACTTTGTTCTTTTGTATCTTGGAATTTACTTTTGCTATTGTTGTTGTTTTCATTCCGTGCTTCTTCTTGGGTGTCACATACCCACTACCTAAATCGAATTTTTCTGGTCTTCTGCTGAATCAGAAGCCCTAAACATTCATGGAGGACCAGTGTAAGCTGGCTCTTTCTCTCTCTCCTCTCCCATGTGGTCGCGGGTCATGATCACAGTCCGAATAAACGCAATACCTCTTTCATATTTCGCGCCCCGACGCTATAGTAATGTCGAGTCGTTTGACTTGGCAACCGTCGAACCCCGACAGGGCTAGTGATCGGCCAATGGGGACGAATCCCTACAGGGTTAGCAAATGGCTACTAGGAACAAATCCCAACAGGACTAGAGAACAACCAATGAAAAATGACCCCTTTGCGCGGTTAAGTGGAATACAGGTGGCAGAGAGGGAAACACGACATGGTAGTCGCCATGACAGGAGGGGCCCCACTTCACATGCCACACTATTCCGGACCCTGAGATTTCTCGAAGAAGTCTTGCCCATCCATCGGGGCTTAGCCACATCATATTGTCTCGACATTATGGATCGAGATTTGTCAAGGCAAAAGCCCGAGTGTTCGTCAGCGGAATTCCCGAATCCCTGATCCCCGATTTCCCGAAACAGTTAATCTCTCAACACGTTACCTCCTTAAATCGGATGGTTCACAACTGCTTCGGGGTTTCCACCCTGGATAGTCCCGATCCCTTGTCATCAGGAATCCCGATCTTGCGATTCCCGATTTCCCGTAATGGGAGATCTCACGATGCGTGGCCTCTGTCAATCAGACGGCTCCAACCTATCCCGGGGTTTCCACAATGGAAAGTCCCGATCTCTTGTCAATAGGAATCTTGATTTCGTGATTTTTGATTTCCCGTAATGGGAGATCTCATGACGCGTGGCCTCCGTCAATCGGACGGCTCCGACCTATCCCAGGGTTTCCACAATGGAAAGTCTCGATATCTCGTCAACAGGAATCCCGATTCCGTGATTCCCGATTTCCCGTAATGGGAGATCTCATGACGCGTGGCCTCCGTCAATCGGATGACTCCGACCTCTCTCGGGGTTTCCACAATGGAAAGTCCCGATCTCTTGTCAACAGGACTCCCAATTTCCCGACTCCCGGTTTCCCGAAATGGGTGATCTCTTGACACGTGGCCTCCGTTAGACGGACGGTCCAGATCCATCCCGGGGTCTTTCGCCCCTATACACTGGAGTCTTAACCCTCGGGTAACTCTTGACAGATCCAATGACTATCGGGTTTTTCAGTCGAGATCTGACGGCTCACAAGGGTTCCTACCCATGCATTCTTCCACGACTCCCGGGGCGTGGAAAAGATCCACGGTCCAGATACTCTCATGAACCTTGGGGATCTACGGTCCTCAACTCTTCGCTACCCACGAAGACATAGGAAGACAAAGTGGTAAGGCATTTAACGCCCTACTTTCTCCTACTAATCTAACGGTCATGGGTGACCGCAGATTCCCCGACGAAATCTCGTCCGTTGATTAATACCTATCAGGGTTAAAGTACTTAACACTCCATCTTCTTCCTCCGATCTGACAGTCGTGAGTGACCACAGATCTCTCGACGGGATCTCATCCGTCGATTCGTTACTTCATCCTTATGCTGTCATCTCGATTTTCAAGAGGATCGTTCCTCCTCATGCATGGTTACTAAGGCCTTACGCCTTCACAACCGCCTTCCCGGTTCTTGATGGGTTTTTCAAGGAG
>JASDQU010503594.1:6755-20827 GCA_032191745.1 Picea mariana
ATATGATATTTTCTTTGTTTTTGTTGTTGTCAAAATGACCTCTGCACTGGTGAATGTCTCTAAGTTGAATGGACCTAATTATAAAATATAAAACATGGATAAGAAAGAGTCTTGAAATTCTTAGGAGCAAAAACTTGTAACGATCAATCAATGTCAATATTCAAAAGCCTACAGATGTTAAAGAATTAGTTGTTTGGGAAGAGCGATGTGAATAAACAAAAGGCCTAGTTGGACAAGCAATTTCAAATAGCCTACAAGAACATATTGAAGGTAAAAATTGTCATATTCAAGTATGAAAGGCAATGGACTCTTTGTATGAAAAGGATGATCATTTTTTGGCTCATTGTTTGTAATAGAATTTTTTTTTCACRTCAATGATGAGGTATCGGCATGCCCAAGAAATCTCGAAGCGACATATTCACACCAAGGTTGCACCTGACATACAAACTGGGCACCTCCTACAACAAGTGGGCATCAAACGCACTTGGTCTTCAAACCGTGACCTCCTAGAGTACCACAAGGTACCAAAGGACATTGATTGCACCATCTGCACTACATGCCTTAGCCAATTTGGAACAAAAGTTGCATGATCAAGATCCTAACAATTTTGAACTGACTGAAAAGTTTCTTATGCAAATTATAAGTTATAACAAAAACTTACGTCATTATGGAAAAGATTATAAAAAGAATGGCATTGCTCTTATTATCTTGGTTGAAAAGAAACTGTCTCCTATTTATGATTCCTTTATCCAATCTAGGAATAGAGCTCTTAAGATATCTAAGGGTGCAAAAAATATTATTTTGAAGCATTTTGTAAAGGTCTTATCAATTAACAAGACATACTTGCTTCTTCAAGGCAAATTGTTCTTGGGAATGCCCATGTCATTCATGGTAGTTGCACTAATATTTATGTTAATGTAAGCAAGTCCCCTAACAATAGGAATGTCAATAGTTTTCTAAAAAAGAACCAGAAACTATGCATAGATTGCAAAAAATCAGAAGAAGAATTTTTTAAGAGACTTAAAGACCTACAAAAACACAGAAGCAAGGAGTGAAAGAGACTTAAATTCACATGATACTAAGGTTTCTCTTGCTAACTTTTCCACCCAACCTAGTTAGTCTCACCTTCCTTTGTGCACATGGTGGACTCATCAATATTTACACTCTTTGATTGCGGAAAATTTTTTAAGAGACTTAAAGACCTACAAAAACACAAAAGCAAGGAGTGAAAGAGACTTCAAATTCACATGATACTAAGGTTTCTCTTGCTAACTTTTCCGCCCAACCTAGTTAGTCTCACCTTCCTTTGTGCACATGGTGGACTCATCAATATTTACACTCTTTGATTGATTTTTGGACAGTCTCCACTAGACATTTTTTCTATGGCAGCCTTTATTTGGTGCTTTCTTGGTGCTTAAGACCATATTGTTGTATGTGGTATTTGGAGCACCTGTTGAGCTTGTTGATCATTGTGAGATCATGGTCATGTTCTTGGTTTGTGTGATTCGACCATTCTTGTTGATTGTCGACACTTGCGGCTTTTCAGATCACTTTCAGCTTCAATATGATTTTTTCCATCTTCAATGTCTTTTGTGGGAGTTTTTATTTGACGACATTGTGTTCCTACTTTGGTCACTTGTGCATATGTGCTTCAATTTAAGTTTCCTTAATGTTTGCTTAAAGTTTGTGTGAAGCTATATTTGCAGTTAGGCTCTCCACTTGCTTCACCGATTCCAAAGAGGTTTGCGGAAATGTTTTGGACAAAGATGGTCCTGCAAACTGACATTCTATCGTGGGCAAGTTGATGTTGTCAGTATTGGCCATACTTATATTAATCCTTGACAGAAGTGAATTATGCATGTTCGCAACTTATTGAGGATTTCATTGTCGATGGTTCGGTACATTGTTGCACTTAGCAACTTTCAATTGACGGATGGAAGTTCATCTTTCTTCACAATTTATTGGGGATCTATGAAGTTGTCATTGAGGGGGAAGGTTAATGCCATCTTCCTATGTGTTTGTATTCATTCCCATTGTCAAGGTTGAGGAAGAATGTTAGAATGTGTTGTAATGTTGTCTAGTGGTCATATTTGTGTAGTGACATGTTCTTTCAGGGAATGATGCCATGCAACAAACCTAAGCCATTGATCGTAAGGCAAGATCAACAATGGAGATCCAACAAACCAAGATGGTGGATAATGAGGTAAGCCATGAGCTCGTCAAGATTAAGAGCCATGTGTTGTAATACTGTTCAGTTGKCATATTTGTCTAGAGACATAKTCTTTCAAGGAATGATAACACATACTCACAGCTCGTGTCATTCTTATCCACCTCCTCCCTTATCTCTTGATGAGTTCATGGCTTACCTCATTATCTACCATTAGGTTTGCTTTATCTYCGCTGCTGATCTTGCCTTGTGATCAATGGCTCAGATTTATCCAAAGCACCATAAATATAGGTTTTGGAGGCTCTTCGAAGGGAACTTTTGTGTGTTTGATCCTATATGAAATCCATACTTGTGAGGTCTTGAAGGCTATTGTAATGAGGTTTTGCTATCAATGGAAGGGTTATTTTGGTGTGGATGTTTCCCCTACACAAGGGTTTTACCCCTATAAATATCTTCTTATTTATCTCATGTTTTAGTCTAGATTTCCTTATTATGTTTATTCGATCTTTAAGAGTTTACCTAGCTAGATCCTTGTTCATATGCTTATGTCTTTGATAAACTAGACATGGCCAGCACTTTCTACCAGGTAGATCATTCATTCAATTTAATTTAATGTAATGGAAAAAATTTGTTGACTGCAGTGATCTAAACCGGGTAAGGGAATGTATCTCCTCCCCTTGGATATCCCCTCTGGTAAATGGCAGATCAGCAGATTTCTTTAAAGCCTCCCAAGGCTTAAGGCAAGAGTGACCCTGTTCCCCCTTCCTTTATGGGAGAACCATTACACAAAGCTATAGATCTTCAGAGATGGAAAGGGGCTCTCACAGGGGCTGAAGTTATTCAAAGGTGCAAGACTCCAAGTCAATCTCCAACTCCMAATTTGTTGATGGCACCCACCTGTTGGGAGGATCCTCGTGCATAATAGCTAAGAGATTCAAATAAGTTATTGACCTATATCTGAAAGCATCAGGAGGTGATCCGAATTTCAGGAAATGTTTCATCTCATGAAACAATACTGATGAATCATAGCTTTTAAGAAATCTCTGATATTCACAATTTACCTTTCAAAAGTATCTAGGGATCTCTACAATACTTCCGTGTCCCAGTAACTTCAGGCCAACTGGAGGTAACAGACTGGCTAMCTSTTAGAAAAAATTAAGAGGAAGACATAAGTATGGAGGATTCAATGGCTAAACCCCCAAACCAGACAAATATTGATTAATTTTACTCTATCAGYTCTCCCCCTCTCCATGTCCTCATCTCTGGCAAAGACTAAAATAATACCAAATAAAGATTTKGATTTTGATTTATTATGTCACCATATAAAAAAATTATCAAGATACGATGACTTGGAAAAAAGCAAGCAAAGCAATATGGGTTGCTTTGAAGATATAGGCAGCGACACGTTGAATAGAACAAAAATGCAATGCCTTGTGGCATAATAGGACAAACAATGACATGATCTATGGACAGAAAGAGATGACGTAATGAAAGAATCTTAATGGAAGAACAAGGCTTGAGGAGACACAGCAAAAGAAGGACATTGGAAATAGGGCAATGGAAATTCCCTTACCTATTTTAATAGACTCTTTGCACACAAAGAAAAGGAGAGCTTGCAGAGAAGGCTTTGGTGTAAAGAAGAGATAAATCAAAAGAAAGCAAGAAGCAGAGGACAGCTGGGAGAAAGGGATGTCAATAGATATTAGAAAGGGACTGAATAGTAAGAGAAACCTGCAGAAAGAGAAACCTTCGTATTGTTGAAGATTTTTAACATAATGTATAGCATTGTCAAAATATATTGATGAGTAATAAATGCATATCCAAGTCTGTTGGGCTATGGTCTAGCAGCAAGTCGGATCATTTATTTTGAAAATTATCCAGGTTCAAATCCCAAGACAAGCTCCGGTAGAGGAAAAGAAAGAAGAAAAGAATAAACGTGGCACTGTTCACAAGCACTAAGCCCAAATGTTGCCATAAAAAAAGATAATTGGATATCAGATGATAATGAAGAAAATATCCAACAAAGACAGCTGCATAAATACAATGTAAGTATAATATGACCTGTGATAATTAATTAATAATATTATGTGTAATACAAAGGACATTAACAAACTTCAAGGGCTACCTCTGAGGTTGCTACAGCCTAGTATTAATATCATTAACATCTTGGCATTTGCAATCCATATAATTTTGTCGCTCCAGCTCTTCTTGGAAAGCAGAAAGATAGTTTGGTTCAAATCCAGGAAGACCACAGAAAAAACTAAACAAAATAATGCAATATAAATTTAATCTACATATAGAGGGAGAGGCTACTAACTTTTTGAGGAGACGAGAACTTGTGGGATATGGAGTAAATATTATTGCCCGTAATTTAACATGGTTACAAACACGTGCACCCATGCAAGAAAACATTTTAGGGGCATGTCCTTCAATTAAACTAATATACATATAAGAAAATTTTAAATCTTCTCAATAATTACCTTGGCGAGCTCAAACGCTTTTGTGTCCGTTGACTGACTGCAGACTTAAAATTACGAAGAGCCTCCTCTGCAGCCTGCAATTCCAGGGATGTTAATCTACATACCCTCCAGTTAGAGGAACGAACAAGAAAGAGATGGCATAAAATTAAGCTATTGACAATAAAACTATCAAAGAGCACGCAGACAATGCTTGTCACGCGGATCTCAGACATATACATTATAGCTGCAAGAGCAATGACATTCAGACAGAAATACAACACACTAAAAGCTCATAGTTGAATTTGAAGTCCCTGAGCACAACCAGCAATCTAAAGGAATATGCTTAGCAAGCAGCGAACAGATCCTTCAGCCATGAAAATCAATGTAAATTCACTTTATATTTACAAAATCCTTGAGCATAACCAGCACTCTAAGCAAGCAATACAAAGATTCTTCAGCCTTACAAATCAATCTCAATTTGCTTTATGTTTTATTGAAGTTATCTAGCAACTCGTCTTATGATGTAGTCATCAACAGGGGCAAATGAAAACCTGTAGCTTCGCTGCCTCCCAAGTTGGACCACTACCTTTCCCCAAGATTTGTCCAGCTACTTCAACCTAGTACAATAACCACCCATTCAGCCAAGGTCAACACTCAATTTCATAATGCATGCAGCACTAGAGAAAAAAAAATCCAATTTTACAATTGCATGAATAACCTAACAAACCTTCCAATAACTATGCTATAGAAAGTATGTGAAACAATTTACCAGAGATATAAAATTGATAAGAATGATATATTAAGTCGGACATTACTTGGCTCAATGCAGCCAACAAAACTTTCTTGAATTCATCTCCACCACAATAAATAGAACAGATGCAAAATTTTGTATGGACTAAGAACTTACTTGTGCCCAACATTCCCTCCTGTTCACATTTCCAACAGCTGGTTCTTGGAAAAGAAGACCAAGACCTTCCACAGTGCACTGCAAACAGGAAGCCGCACGTTCAATGTATGACCTTGAGATATGAATTACATTTTTTAAAAGTGAAAAGCAGTAACATCATTAAAAGTAGATTTCTGATGAATCACTAACAAATAACCATGAGGAACTAGAAACAAGCAATAGACCGATCCCTATGCTGTCTCCTGGGCACAGCACTTTGGAGAATGAGAAGTTTACCATTTCTTTGAGTGTATCAATAGCATTATATGACTTTTTAGAGTCCTCAGGCAACCTCTGTTCACTGCTTTTTGACTGCCCTGAAGTACTTGCGATGGGCATGTCATCTTCCTTAGGTCCACCAACAAACCCTAGAGAGCTCGAAGTTTCTCTTAAACCTTCGTCATCACCCCATGTAGGAAAGCTTGAATCTGTGAGCCCGCGCCCAAGAGCAGCTCCAACTGTTCCAGGTTGTGACATATATTGACCTACATAAGAATGGAAGTTGGAACATGTTATGTAGATGACACATTCATAAACTGGTATAAGAAAAAAATGAATAGTGAATAGGTGAATTAAAAATAAAATAATCAAAAACTACTATCCATTTTCTTATGAGAGAATGTAAGGTTACACATTCCACTAGTCTATGGACTTGGTTAGGCCAAATATGGTTGAGTTCCTAGAAGTCTATGGGCTTCCTAGGGTTAAGACCAAAAACAGTTGTCATAACTACAAAAGGTTAATTATGTAACTCTGAAGTAGAAAACTTAAGTCTTATACCAATATATGAAATATAATTGGACAGATCATACATCCCATCACTGTCAAAATATTGATTGTATGCCCAAGGGTGTGTGGTTTAAGTGGAAAGCAGTGAGGTGATCGAGTAACAATATGTTGTGGCCATTTCATTGAGAGGTTGTTGCTATTTTGTTTTGCTCGTGGTAAACACATCCTTGTTATTCATATTTAGTACTTGTTGTGAGGAGCACCTTTGGATGGGCCCTCCTATAATTTTCTACAATTTGAAGTAAATCCTTTGGGTTAGTTAGAGCATTGTTTGTAACATCCCTACAACACCTTCTATGTTGTTCGAACCCTCTTGAATGCAAATTTGACTCCGTCACCCAATTGATAGGCACTGGTCTTGATCCAGCACTCCATCTTTTTCTAAAGTTTATCTTACACTTAAGGATTCCCCTCGTGTCATAGGAGAGTCGGCCTAAAGAGATAAGTGTTATTGTTGTGGTGACATTGGAAAACCCTCTTTATTTCCCCTAGGGCCGCATTTGTATTCCAGGCCTTTATCACTTGCAGTGCAAGTTTGGGAGGTAGCTGAGCCTTTAAAGATCTCACCAAACTAGAGAATTCTGAGGATTGCAGAGGAGAAAAAAGTTGAAAGGCTGGATAGATTTTGTGACTAAGTTAGTCATGAATGACCCAGAAATAATTAGGTATTGGGTAGAGGTTGGAGGTGATCTGAAATTCAACCTGCAAATGAACACGCAGCAATACAGATCTGAAACTAAACTGCAGAGAGAAAAATAAGAGACGTGAGTTTCAAAAAATGACCATCGATTCCATTGAGTGAGAGAGGAGTGCCTTCTCTAAACAAGGCGGTTTTTTCCTTCTCATTAATAGCTGTTTACAATGGAAGTTGCTAAAGCAAACTAAAGGCTTGCAGCAGAAAATCACGGAAAGGAACTAAGTGACTATAATGGAAATAACTGAAGTAAAGTAAAGGCTTGCAGCAGAAATTGTTGAAGCGAACTACATGACTACAATAGAAATTTCTGAAGCGAACTGCCACACTAATTATGTAGCACCTCCTCATCCTGAGTGGCCAAGCAATTGGTGCGCACTTTCTGGTGGCCCAATTCCTCCCTATTTAGATCCGGAAGCATCCCTGCTTCCAACAGCAAATGATGGAAATTGCATTGCAATGTTGCTGTAGACATTCATTTGGTCTGAACTGGTGTCTGTCCCTTTCAACCCACAGATATAAAAGATATTGTTGCTGGCAAGTTGTCCCGGTCTTGTAGTCAAGAATTTTATTAGCGAGCAGATGTGGCTGAACATCTGGAATGTTATCCATGGGATGTGTCACTATTGTTGTTTCTTCAAGGAGAGGTGGCTCAAACAGCTTGAGATTGTTAACATTAAGGACATCATGGATGTCAAGTTGTGCAGGAAAGTCTAGTTGATACGCATTCTCTCCAATGCATTCCAGATCTATGTAGGGGCCATATCTAAGTTGATGCAGCGTATGATATTTCCCTTTGAAACGGGGCATGTCCAGTAAGAGACACACACGATCTCCTGGCTGAAAGAACAATGGTGTGCATTGTCGATCATGCCTTTGTAAGGCAGCTGCTTCCTGAGTATGGCGCTGAGACAACATGTGGATAAAATGCTGAGCTGGTTGTTGTTCATGTTGCTGATGTGCAGAGCCAGAAGGAGCAAGAATCTTTGAATGGTATACCATCGGATGACCTCCCTGTTTAAGTACATCCCCACTGGCGAACTCAAATACATCCTTCAAAATCTCAAAGGGATGACGCCTATCTCGCAAATAGAGAACTTGTGCAGAGCATAATGAGGTCTGAAGCTGAGTGAAGTGGTGCCTAGCCTTTCCCAAAAAAATCTTGAGGTTGTCGGAAATGGAGTGCACTGGCCATTGAGCCAAATTATGTACTCGAAATGGATCTAATCAACTCCCTGTTGTGTCTAGTATGAGTCCCACATGCGGAACTGATGCGTGTCCACGATAGGATTTCTTTACCTGAAGTGTATGTACCCATAGTAGCTCAAGGATGCTGCAAACGCGTTGAAGATGTTCTGCCCAAGAATTATTGAATACCAAGATATCATCAAGATAAATGACCATGCACTTACCCAGATGACTTACTAGTACATTCATGTGAACTTTATTGTAGTCGGCTATCAAATCCATCTATGTGAAGGAATAATCCCCTTGTAAGTGATCCAACAAGTCCTCAATCCGGGGTAGGGGGTAGCGGGGTTTGTAACAATAGCTTTATGAAGGGCACGATAGGTGGTCATTAGGCGCCATTCTAAGTCAACCTTATTTGGAATAATAAAGGTGGGGGACACACATGGTGATGATGAAGGTGGAATATGGCATGAATTCAAAAGTTCACCAACTGGGTGTTCCATCTCAGTAGCCTCTCAGGGAGCAAGGCAATGGGATGGGGTGTTGAGTAAAGAAGCACCAGGAAATAGATCAAGTGTGTGCTCAATAGAGCGAGACGAGGGCAGTCCCATGGGTTGGGTGAAGACACTACAAATTCTCCGAGTGAGGGAGCCATGCAGGAGGTACAAGAGTATAAAGATTGTCTGGTTTAATGGGGAAAACTAAGCACAAAGAGACGCATTGGTTCAGACTGGCTTGATTAAGGGTCGCTTGGTTAATAATAGTCTAGGTGGATTTAAGAGCAGAAGAAGTAAGCATCGGGTCCTTTGAGACGAGGTTCTTCTAGCTGCCATTGTCCATAATGAGGGGTTGCTTGGTTAATAATAGTCTAGGTGGATTTAAGAGCAGAAGAAGTAAGCATCGGGTCCTGTGAGACGAGGCTCTTCTGGCTGCCATTGTCCATAATGAGGGTGGCCAATTCATGTTTAATCTGGCAATTATGGGTGAACAGGAGGACACTAGATGTGTCTGGTTCATTAGCGATCATCAAGATGAGGGATGGGTCTACTTCGGTAGGATTATCGAGGGATACAACTTCACAAGGTGCATGGGATTTGGGCGGTGCCATCTCTGGAAACAAAGTTTTGTTGGTGCGCAAATTCTTAAGTGCGCAACAATCTGTAGAAGAATGTGAATTAGTTTTGTGAAAAGAACACTAGGGCGGATTATATGATACGAGTGAGGTCTGAGGACCAAAGGAGGGGAGATAAGGCGAATTACTAGTATCAGAGGGTCCAACTCGAGCTTGAGGAGAACGGCTTCGAGGTACCACTTTACGTTCCACAGCCAAGGCTCGAAGAAAAGCCTTGTCCAAGGAAGGACTTTTGAACAAATCTACTTCACAACAAATACCTAGCAATAAACCAGAATTGAACTTGACAATGTTGAATGAATACCTCTTCTGGATTGGTGATGTGGTGTTGGATACGCAATTTGCAGAAGATGTCGATGTATCCCAGGCAAGTTGTCGGAGCTGCAACCATCTAGCGAGGAGGTTCAGACAATAGCCCGATGGGTAGAAGCGCTCTCTGAGAACCTGGCAAAATCCATCCCACGTCGTAATGTGTGGTGTTTGTGTCTCGACTGGGTCGCCTCTGTCCATGACCCAWGAATAGTTCTCCAGTTGAGTGTCCCACCATGTCTACGCAATTCCCTCGAGTTGTAGATCGACAATCTGAAGCTTCATGTCTTTTGTCATCTCAGGACATGTACGGAAGAATTTGGAAAGACCGTGAAGCCAAGAGTCGACATTCTCGCCATTCATTTGGCCTGCAAACTTCAGTAATTGGAAGCACGTATTGAGTTTGCATGGGTGTTGGAGCTCTGCGTTGTTGCAGACGGAGTAGCTCTTGGAGAGCCATCGTTAAGTCTTGAATTGACGTTGTGGCAGTGGATGTAGAATCCTTTGTAGACGACTCTCTTCGTGGCGACATAAATTTCATTCACCACAAATGTTGATATGTCACTGGATGTTGCGCTGAGAATCACTAAACATCTGAGCGCACTGAGAAGGCACACGGTACCCTAAAGAGGGTGTGGAGAATGGTGAAAGATGAACGTGCTGGAATCCCTAAGGAGGGCGCACGAGAAGTCCTGAGAAGGACGTTTGGCTCTAAAAAAATATATTGTTGGATGGCCTCTCTTCTGAATTTCGTGGTTGAGCAGATCCTGGCTTGGATCCAGGCTCTGATACCAATTGATCTGAAATTCAACCTGCAAATGAACACGCAGCAATACATATCTGAAACTAAACTGCAGAGAGAAATTGAAGAGAGATAAACAAGAGACGTGAGTTTCAGAAAATGACCATCAATTCCATTAAGTGAGAAAGGAGCACCTTCTATAAGCAAGGCAGCTTTTTCCTTCTCGTTATTAGTTGTTTACAATGTAAGTTGTTGAAGCAAACTAAAGGCTTGCAGTAGAAAATCACATAAAGGAACTAAATGACTATAATGGAAATAACTTAAGTAAACTAAAGGCTTGCAGCAAAAATTGTTGAAGCGAACTACATGACTACMATCGAAATTTCTAAAGCCAACTGCCACACTAATTATGGAGCACCCCCTCATCCTAAGTGGCCAAGGAAGTGATGYGCACTTCCCGGTGGCCCAGGAGGGGATTCCGATCACCTCCCAGTCCTCCTTCAGATAAAGAAGGAAAGGGGAAAACCTTGTAACCCCTTTAAATTCAATGCCCAGTGGTTAAAAGATGAGGGATTTGTAAATCTTGTCAACATTGAATGGATGAGATATAATCCCTCTTCAAGGRAATATGCTAGTCTTTAGATGGCAAGAACTCTCAAAAAAGTTAAAATTGGTGTATCAAAAAGGGCCTTTGACAAAAAAATCCAGAGAAAAGCAAGCTCTTATTGTTGTTGAAGAAGGAAACAAAAGAGATCTACTCTCAATATTTTGACTCAAGTTTTGAAGATTCTAATAAGAGTAGACTGAAGAGTTTGAAAAATGCTAAGAGGAAACTGTTGGAATAAAAAGAAGCCCTATGGAAGTTAAAGAGAAAGGCTCTCTTTGGCTAGCTAATGGGGATGAAAACACAAGATATTTCCATAACTAAGAGAAGGGCAAAGAAGAGATCTACTCTCATGAAGTTGGCTCAAGTTCTAAAGATTCTATTCAAAGTTGATCGAACACTTTGGAAAATGCTAAGAGGAAACTGTTGGAAGAAAAAGATACCTCTCGAAGGCTTTTTGGCTAGCCAATGGGTATGAAAACACAAGATATTTCCATAACTATGCCAATCACTACAAAAATATTAATAGTATCTAGGAAATGCTAACGCCCGATGGAAGTATGACAAAGTCCTTCAAGGATTTAGCGAATACTCATCTCATGAATTTATATAAAGAACCAGACGAAATCAATATTGTTGAATAGTGAAGATTGCATCCTTCTTCCCTAGCTTTCTGAAGGAAAATGAGATGATTATAGAGTAAGTGTCAAAGGAAGAATTAAAAGTTGTGGGTTCCTTTCAAAAGGATAAGAGCCCAAGGCCAATGGGTTGACAATGGAGTTCTTTATAAGATTTTAAGATCTATTAGAAGAGGAGTTTGTTGAGGGTGGTAGAAGATACTAAAAGAACAAGGAAAGTGCTTGGAGCATTTAATTCCACTTTTATCTCTTTAATCCCAAGGACGTATAGCCCAAATTCATTTGATGATTTTGGGCCCATATCCTTATGTAACTACATCTATAAGATAATAACTCAAGTTATGGAAATCAAGGTTAAAAAGATATTTTCAAAGTCAATATCAAAAGAATAATTTGGTTCCCTGCATGACGGACAAATTCATCAACCTATTGAGGTAGCATAGGAGGCTTTGCACTCTATCAAAACTTATGCAATGTAAAGCTAGATTTATCCAAGGCTTATGATAGATCTTCTTGGCTCTATCTAAAACTAATTCTGCTTCATACAGGATTTTGTGTTCAAATGATCAATTAGATTTTAAGGTGCATATCCTCAAACTCATTTGCTATTTCAATTAATGGCTTTGCATCAGATTTTTCAAGCCCCCGAGAGGGCAAGGGTGTCCTCTGGCACTTCTTTTGTTTCTAATTTTTGTTGAGATGACACACTTCTTGTTTGTTGATGTAATTTGCTTAAAGAAGTACAAAAACTCAAAGAAATTCTTGATTTATATTTTACAGCCTCAAAAATGGAAATTAATAGGCTGAAATCTTTCATCACATTCAACGGGGTGGAAGAGGAATCTATTAGAAGGTCCATGTAAATCTTTCCTTATCAACAATAAGACTTTCAAGCAGGGTCAAGATTGAACAAAGGACTAAACAGTGATGTAAATGATGGCTTTCTTTGGGAGGCAAATTGACGTTGGTCAAATCAGTGTTGGAATCAATTCCATTTTACTAGCATACAATGGATTTTATCCCTACAGGGGTCCTGGACTTAATTAGAAAATGGTGTTTGGTAAAATGGCAGTAATTAGCAAATCGCAAGGATGAAGGTGGTTTGGGGGCTTAAAAATTGTTAGCGTGAATAGGGTTCTTTAGCTATCTAGTTCTTTCTTAGATAGATCTCTGCTTTAGCTCTCTTCACACTAGGTTAAGTTTACTTAGGGACTTTTTCACTTTATCCCATATTGGTTGTGTTTCTAGTCTCTCTGGAGGTAAATCCTATATATACTCACCCATCGCTCTCATCTGAGCATCTCATTTTTATTGTATACTTTGCATTCTCTTGACTAGAAAACAGTTTATTCTTGTTCATTTCTAATTTCTAGATTTGATTTCCTTCATTCATTTGCATTATTGGGTGACTTTTCAACTAAATCTTACAAAATATACATCTCTTTGGAAAGGCATTGGCAACCAAATGCCTTCAAAGGATTATATCAGAGAAAGGGATGCAGATGCAAGAAATAATTCAAAAGTACATGGACCCTCTCTCCTTAGAATAATGGAGCAAGAAGGAAAACAAATACTTTCAAAATGTTGATGTGTTAGTACCATCGGACAAGTACTTCCACGTCGATTTGTGTCTAACATGACGGAGTCGTCCTTAATGACTCTCAACCTTAGGAAATTCACTTTATAAGTTAATTATTAAAGTGAATGAACTTTGTAATTAATGTGAGTTTAATTAAATTAAATACCTAAGTATTTGGCATTAGTAATTAAATTAAATCCTATCCATTAAATCTAAAGTGAAGGTGAGATTTAATCTCAGCCCTTGATCACTTTGGAGATCTAGGTGCAGCATATGTGAGCGCAGGAGACAGATACACACACAGAGTGAGAGAGTGAGATCTCATTGATTGGGTGGAGGACATTCATCCAAGTGTGTAGGGCAAGGTTCGAGGAAAGGAGCAAAGGGGCAGCAAGGGAGATAACAGCCAACCAGCAAGATCAAAGGCCTGATCTTGAGGTTTGTAAGGCTTGGCTATTTTTTGTATTGTATTTTCCTCAAGCGGGCCACTATCTCAGGACAAGAGCCCAGATTAATAATAATAAACATCTCATGGTACTAGTTTTCCCTTCGAGGTTTCTACAAGGGTAATTTACCTAGAAATCACGTGTGAATGTGTTTGGTTTCCAGTTTTTGCTTCCGTTGTAATGTTTGGTTAATAACTCAACTATGCTTTTATTCAATAATTCATTTTATTCGAAATTAACTATTGGGGTGTTGGGTTAGAGGAAATTTAACATGGTATCATAGTGTAATCGATGAAAAGGAAACCAAGTGCACAAAAAAGTAATTTTCCAGCACAGCAATTTTTTTAATTTTGCCAGGCTACAAGTGAAAGATAAA
>JASDQU010503594.1:29586-45389 GCA_032191745.1 Picea mariana
AAGGTATTCTTGCCACTAAGGAAAAGGTGTTATGTTCCAGAACTATTAAGGAATATCTCATCAAATGGAAAAACCTTCCAAAAGAAGACTCATCGTGGGAATCAGAACATTTTTGTAGACAATACCCATCACTACCCTTTGCTTTGAGGACAAAGCAAATTTTAAGGAGATGGCAATGTTATGAACATAATAAATATAACATAAATATAAATACATAATAATAATAATTTAATTAAATTAATGAAAGATCAAGAAGCACGTACCTCTTCACCTCGTGACCAGTCAATGTTATAAGTAAATTGTCACGAGGCTGATTGTATCATCATATTTTTATCGATTATCAATCATTATATAATTCAGAGTATTCTGTCTACAAATAATAAACTGAGCTGTTACAAAGCTGTTACACATTATGGAAGGTGAAGGCATGATTAAAAGCTAAAGTTTAGATGTGACCTGTTCTTCGAAACAAAACAATGACCAAGGATGTGCTCCAAAAATATAGCAGAAATGGTCCGTGCAGATGTGCCTTATGGAAGCAAGCTAGCAAATCTATAGATGACTTTGTTACATTATTGCCCTTACACCATTCTGGTGTGGGGAGAAATGGAGTTAGTGACAAGTTGTAAGGGGGGTTTGGCATCAACAGTCAGTGGAAGAGGCCCTAAAAAGTTGGTTTCAGAATAAAACACTGAAAGCCCTCAAAGCTCTTCCTTTCGAGGCTGTGTGGGGAATATGGTTAGCTCATAATTTGGATATCTTTCAAGAYGGATACATCCCATCTTTCCAATGTGCATCCCAGATCTGACCAGTTTTTGGAAATTTCAAAATCTACCCAAAACCACAGAAGGCTAGAATCATCCACAAGTTGATAATCAGTATGTTGGGGTTATTTTGATGGAGCAAGTAAAGKKTTCTGTGTGTGGTGCTGGTGGTTCTTTTTATCTCTCTAATCAACATTTCTTTGTCTTGAAAGCAGGTCTTGGCAGGGTATCGACAACTATTCRGGGATGATGACATTAAAGCTACTTCTGAAACTGGCAGGGGATCATAAGATTTCTCAGCTTCAGGTCTATGGGGACTCTGAGGTGATTATAAATTGGAAGAAGGGCAGGTACAGGTTTGGGAAKTTGCTAGTCTCCAAATCTGGAAAATGGCAAAGGGATGGCAACTCTGTTTTCAAATATATCTTTCCAGCATATATTTCAGGAGCCTAATACTAAGGCTCACGACCTTTCAAAGGCTGGATTGTTGATGGGTGAATATTGTGCCTTGATTTCAGAGTTCCAAGGAGGTATCAGACAGACTGATACTCAATTGCTAGTATATGTCTATATATATTTCCAAAAGAGTGCTGTAGGAAGCACTGTCTTCGGTTCCTATAGATGTTAATTCTAAAATCTATTTATTCCAATGTTAGCATATGGGGTCCCAATCACTTTCAGATGCTAAGGTAATAGGTGAATCCTGTAGGTCTCTCTTTTTCATAATGGACTCGATAGATAGTCTGCTGTCTTAAGGTGCTGCTTTTCTGAATCAAGTAAAATCCAGTGGTTTTCTTTATCCATTGTAATGGTTTGGATAGGTAGACTACTGTCTGCTAGTACTGTTGTTGTCATATAATTTTGGTAAGTGCTAGCAGTTTATAACGGATCTGGAAGATGATCTCTGTCTCTGTTTATTATGAAGATAGCCTTCTGTCTTAGAGGTACTAATGTAAAAGAATGCTGGAAAGCAGTTCTGGAATGTAATCCTTTTATTATACTAATAAAATGATGAGACTATTTTTTAAACATTTGAGCCCAGAGGGTTAGCTCAATTGGTCTAGAGCCAAACGGTGAGATCTTCCCTGCTTGTTGTTTGTCACGGGTTCATCTCTCTTGATCCCCTTAGGGTTAGGCCCCGTAATCAAGGTCGATGGTTTACCCCATTTACCATCCATGGATCATGGGTAAGTACTTGGAGGGTTTTCCATGAGGGTTTCCTTGGAAAAAAATTGATGTGACTTTTTTCCAAGGAAAAAAAAGTCCTTTAAGAAAATAAAAATAAAAACTATTCTTCCTATAATAATAATCATCAAAACATTAACCAATGCAATTTACGAAAACTCCCCATACTATGAATATAGCAAGGCAAGCTTATAGTAAGAAGCTTTGATAATTTCTTCATGAGTGTGTGTTCTTTAAACTTTTATTTTATGCATCTCCGTGTGGTTTTGCCTATTCACACCCTTACATATAATAAAATCAACAGATTTGCATATTTGGTCCCTAATTCTTTGTATTTCCATTGTTGTGCGAACCAACGCAATTTACAAAAACTCGTCATACTATGAATATAGCAAGGCAAGCTTATAGTAAGAAGCTTTGATAATTTCTTCAAGAGTGTGTTCTTTAAACTTTTATTTTATGCATCTCCATGTGGTTTTGCCTATTCACACCCTTGCATATAATAAAATCAACAGATTTGTATATTTGGTCTCGAATGGTTTGTATTTCCATTGTTGTGCATGAATTTATATTTTTTTCTAATAAATTTTGAGAAGTTTATGTATTCTTCCTAGTAACAGGGAAACACATCTCCCAAGGTCATGTACACATCTAAGATATAGAAGACATCACAGGTACTTAGAGAGCCCTTTGGATACACGAGAAAAGCCTCCCCGAAGACTTCCATCATCTCTCGGCATCTCCTGCAAGCAACTCAGCATATCCCACGATTTCTTCATAAAAACAAAAATGGTAAAAGTCTCAATTAAAGAAAGGAAAATAGCCTACTTAAAACCTAGGGCAGACTCCACAACCCAAATCGACTTTGAGAAGGGGAGCATAATATCAAAGAACATTTATGTAGCAATGAGATGGCCTCATTAATCTACCTTCCATTACAAATAAGCCTTAGCTAGTGTTGGAGAGTGATGAGTACTTTGAGAGTATGTTGACAAAAGACTTGGAAGACACAGAGTGGATCCAAACCCAATGAAGCAATTATTGAGATGGAGACCTAATTTTTGGCTTGAAAGTTGAAATGTTTAAATGTTAAAGTTTTGTAGCTCGAATGTTATCTTTGTAATAGACTATAGTCTAAAATCTTATTGGACATGCCATCTTTGATTAATGCATGATATTATGATATAGACAATTGTTCAATGTTCATCATTTATGATTTTAAAATCTAAGTTTTGAAATTTCATTTTGTATTTTTTTTAAATTTTGATTCACATCCTTCTTTGACGTACCCATACACCCACATCTCCCCTTACCTAGATTTTGAAAAGGGTGTACCATACTCACCCACATCTCCTACTAACTATGGTATTCTTTTATTTTGTCACAAATTCCAAAGTTCACAGCTTTGATCAGAACAAGCACCCCCCACTTTACAGGTTGCAAATTTTGATTCTCCAGGAAAAAGGCTTTCCTCCAAGAGGAAAACAATTGTTATTGCACATGAACCATTTGTCTGTTTTGCTACCCACTCCCTCTCCACTCACACTTGTTAGATTGTACCTTGGATAGTCACCTACAGCCTAGGCAAACATGTGGCAACAATGGGTACACTTGTGAACAGATTTAGGCACCTCAGTTACAGCAGTTTGAACCAGAGAGTGAGGGTACACTTCCTCTCCTTATATTCAACAGTATGGCACATTAGATTATGTAGAAGTGATTGTTGTTCTATTTCCAGCAATCTAGGAGGACACATGCTTGCATGCCTCAGATCATCTCCAGTAGAGGTGCAGTTTACTTGGCTCATCTATCCATTGCAACAAAGCTGCACTAGGATTAGGAGTTAAAACCTTCAGTTGAGGCGTAGTTGTGCATGTGTCCAGGCTAAAGGCAGGGTTATAGGTTTAATTCATTTTCAGTTCAACAGCGAACAGTGAGAATTATTTTGTTGTTTTTCCTGTAGCAGATTTCAGTTCAGAATTAATCAGAAAGCAGTAATAGGTTTTGACAGTCCATCTATTGAGGTTCTGTTATATATTTTCTACAGTGTGTGTTTATAGATTCTAGCAATATTAGAGTTGCAGTTTTAAGTGGCTTTCAGTTTTCAGCTATCTAGTTTTTTAGGTCTTCTTTTAGTGCAGAGTCTGTTTACCATGGTCTAGAAAATTTAACAACAATATGGTTTCTAGGGTTTATTGACAAAGTGTGAGGCTTGTATATTAAAGCAGAGGAGGAAAAAAAAGATTAGAAAACTTCTTTTTTTGGGTTGGTGGGAGTCAGCCCCACTATAGAGTCGAAGGATGTCCCGACTCCCAATGTCCCCTAGGACAGTAGACATCATCGAGGCATCCCCAGTACACCCCCTTTACATAAGGAACAGCTAGAGGATGTCCCCTACATTTGGAGGACGATCGAGGATGTCCCGGAGGCATCACCATCCCTATATCATCAGGGATGTAAGGGATGCATCCACAACACATGGGGAGGTCTCCCCATGGTGCGTTGATTAGCCCAAAGTTCAAACACTTAAAAGACACTATTCCCGTTGCATTGAAACTGTGATCTGTGGATTTACTTGCATTTTGCACAATCTCATTATTTTTGTTGCATTGATATTGGGAATTGTAGATTTAACAAAAATTTAAGACTCTCCCTGTTTTTGCCAGCCTCAAAGTGCTCAAATTTGCACACTGAATGTGGCAGGTTTAGAAACTTATTAGGGACTCTCTAAATATCATCCTAATTTTGCAGATTAGATGGATTGGATATGTTTCAAACATATTCATTACTTTACAATGGTGATTTCTTTTAGCTCAATTTCTTTCTCTTGAGTGCATCTTCTAAAACAATTTTCCGGATGGCATACAGGATTTGATTGGAGAGCAAATGACACAATCGAAAGATTTTGGATCCCAAACATTGATTCCATATAAAATATCTTCTAGAAACCTGTCCAAAAAGATTTCCTTGGTGGCAACCTAGAGTCCAATGAAATTTTTTCATTATCTGTTGACTAAAAAAATGTGAAAACTAAGACTAGATCTAATCAGAAATTCAACGAATACTGAACTTGAGTTGGAATCCTAGAGTGAAAGAAAGAATGAATGAAAGAAATTATATTCATGTCCACAAATGACCAAATTAGGTCAATGGGACTCAAAATTACATCCAACAGGATAGAAAATAACTAGGCAAGAATAGAAAAGATTTTTCAACAATGCAAGAATGCATGCACTTCAATCCTCAAGTCAATTGCACATTTTAGCCTAACAGGCTAGCTCAAGTGGTTGAGTGTTTTGAGCTTCATGCAAGAGGTCTTGGGGTCAATCCTTGGGGTTGGCTTCCACTGTCGCACGCCTCACTAGATGTCCCTACCAAGTTAAATATTGTAATCAACACCAATAGGTTTACACTGGGTACTATCAGCGAAATGTAGAGCAATGCCAAGGGGTTTCCCCACAAGGTTTTCCTTGGAAAAAAAAGTCAAATGCAACCTCCAAGAATAGTCAATAACACAAAGCGGCACTTTATCTCCTCAAGATCAGTGTTTTTTCCTAAAACTAAAAACCTAATTTTAAAACAACGCTTTAACTAAAAATAAAAATAGCCCTATCTATATATGGTTGGCACATGCATAAATGCACCCTCATTGTTGAAAGTCTACAAAAATAGTTTTGCACCTCCTAGCCTTCTATATTGTTATGCACTCATATGCAAACAATAATGTTGCACAAAAATCGATCATGAATGGATCTATTAAGTACGCCATGTTGCTATGAAGGAGAAAAATCTTTGAGCAACAAAGAAAACTGGCACTCCCTCATTAAAAGAAAGGTATTCACCACCATACCAAGTCTCTCCCTCAATATCTCAAGCTTCCCCTTAGCCAGGGGTTTGGTCAAAATATCTACCACCTACACATCTAAAGGAACACCCTCAAGCACAACTACTCCCCTCTAAACTATGTATCTAAGGAAAGGGTACAGAATGCCAACGATCTTGGAGCGGTCATAAAATACTGGATTCTCAAAGAACCTAATGTGACTTTGATTGTCACAATAAACCATAGCGGGCTCCAACATCTGATTGATCAACTCTGCTATCAACCTGTAAATCCATATAACGTCACAAACAAGCAAAGAATGATGCCATGTACTACTTTCGCCATACTAAGTGCAGTTGTCACTTGCTTCCTGTTGAACCAAGGAATCACACTTGTGCTTAAGCTAAAACAAACCCTAAAGTGATGTTCAAGCACTTGCATCCCCTACCAATCAGAATCAACAAAACCATGCAACATGATCTCACCACCTTCCACATACCTCAAGCAATAATGAACTATGCCCTTCAATTACTGGAGCACATGCCTGGCAACAATCCCATGAATCTATCCAAGTTCAACCATGAACTAGCTCGAAGTATTCACTACAAAACATATATCAAGCATAGTATTCACAAGATACATCAAGAAACCAATAAATTGCATATAATGTAAGGATCTACCAAATCAAAATCTATATCAACAACTAATTTTGGATTTGGATCCATACCAGTGGCTTAAGGGTCTCCAATCTAGCATCTGCAATCTCTTTATAATATCCTACCATGTACTATCTCTATCCAAGGAAGACCTCATATGTACCCTACCAAACCTCCAGCACAAAGTAATGCACAAGGCCCATGTCCTTGGTATCAAATTCACTAGCTAGCTTCTTTTTGCACCATGCAATTAACTTCTCAAAACTACCCATAAGGATCAAATCATCTACATGCATGACCAAGTCAAGCAGATCAAATTAATCAAACAAGTAATAAAGATTAGGATTGTCAAAGTTTTATGGAACCCAAATTCAATAAGTACACATAATTCCTCAAATATGATGCATATGGGCATGCTTCAACCCATAAATATCCTTCAAATTGTGCACATAGATATCTCGGCCAGGCATCTCAAACCCCTTGATTTATTTATGTATACTTCCTCCTTAATTAGACTATTTAAAAAAGGAGTCTTTACATCCATCTGGTATAAGGACCAACCAAAAATTGATGCAAGCGACATAATGGCTATAATCGAAGTATACCTGGCAACTAGAGAAAAAAGCCTCCTCTCTGGGAGGATCCTCTCCCCTACAAATCTAGCCTTGTACTACTCTATGATGCTGTCAACGACATGCTTTACCTTGTAAAACCACTTAGAATCTATCACAAATTTCCGTTCTGGTCTTGGAACAATTTCCCAGACATCATTCTTCAAACTGGAGTTCTACTCCTCCGTCGTAGCACCCTACCATACTTTCTCTATTGTTGTTTCCTCATAGCTAGAAGACTCTAAAAAAAGGATAGAAATCATCAATGCCACATAATTAGGAAATTTCTTAGGGAGATGACTCACCCAGAAAAAAGTCTTCAATGCTCCCACCTGCTCCTATGCCTCCTGCAAAATCTAGGTAAACCATCTCGACTTCCTAGCAGAGCTAGAGGGTAAAGTAGTCTCTATTTCTTCAATGGAACCTTGTTGATCCAAATCTAACTTTTCCTTCTATTTCAAATTGTTGATTGGGACAACATAGGAGGCTTGATCTAAAATAGGAGGCTCCTAAAACTAAGAGGAGCATGCATCCTCATCAAATTTCACATCTTAGCTCACCATCGTCTTCACTATGATGCAAGATTAGATTCGACAAGCCTTGGAGGACCCATTGTAACCAACAAGTATACCCTTGATGCTAGAAGGTTCAAGTTTCAATTGCTTCTCATCAGGAATATGAATATACATAGGACAACCAAATACACAAGTGTGATACCTACAATTTCTCACTAGTGAAAGCTTATATGGTTGTCTTGTCATTCTATTAACACTGAGGACACTTGTTCAAAATGTAGACAGTTGTACTCCATGCTACTGCTCAAAGACACAAGCAAATCTACATCATAAATCATAGCCTTGGATATCTCTACAATGAACATATTCTTCCTCTCTGTGACCCAATTCCGCCAAGGGTTGTAAAATACTCTCAACTCCCTCTTGATCAATGCTTCCCTGCTAAAGGCATCAAAAAKTCCTTGGAGGTGTACCAAACCTCAACACCTTGATCTTCTTTCCTATTTAATTCTCCACAAGAACTTTAAACTTTTGGAACTTACTAAAGTCTTCATCCTTGGTCTTCATAAAGTAAATCCAAGTTTTTGTAGAGGAATCATCAAYAAATAAACCTACTAAATGTTAATTGTCAATGTAGTTAAAATCATTGATCCRCGCATSTCTAAATGGATCAAAACAAGAATCCCTCTTGATCTATGCAAACCCTTGTCTTCTCAATCTTGAAGTCTGACAATCCCTACACCATGTCTTCAAGAGGCAATGTTCCATAGTGCAAAGGACCAAATCTCTTRTGCCAAGGCTCGTACAATTTATCACTGTCGTGCACTAAAGCTCCATGTTTGATCGAATCAAAAAGTAACCTATAAAGGCCACCTTCTCACATACCTTTGGCCAAAACTCAACTAGGGCCCTAGCTACAATCTTTGATAATAACTTGTTGATCATCAAACTTAGACACAAACCTAAGATATGTCATCATTGAAACTAAAAGAAGATTCTTCATTAAACCAAGAATATACAAAACATCATCTGGCTTAAGAACATCACCTATTACAAAAAATCAAACACACAAAGAAACCTAGAACACGGTAGAACTTGGAAGAGAGAAAAAACTTCTTGGGTAATAAAATAGAGAGAGCACATGTCCTTTTATAGTAAAGGAATGAAATAAACACTAAGTGCATAAACCCTAGATGCATAAATCCTAAAATGGCTTCAATATACTTGAAGTTGTTAATACAACATTAAAACATGAATTAGACTAGGTAAATAAGTCACAATATGCCTAAGTCTATAATATAAATGAAGCTCATGAATTAAATAAGTCTAAAATCCTCACTTGATAGCTATTCTAGAAACTACACCAAGTTTGTCTCTAAATTTTACAAATTTATCTAGGCCAAGAGACTAGGTGAAAGTGGGAACTGTCTATCCCTAAGTTGGGCAATATTTCAACTCAAATTCTCTTATCTTTTACATAGTGCCTAAGGAAATGACAATCCCCATCAATATTATCGGTCCGCTCATGGTAGATGAGGTTCTTTTCCAACTATGAAACCCCCTGTTATCACAAAAAATTACCAAGGGCTCATCCTAGTGGACTTGCAAATCTGCAAGCATTCTTTCAAAGCCAAATTGCTTCACATGCCCCTTTAACTATTGCTCTGTATTTTGTCTCTATAGAGGAAAGTGAAACTACATGTTGTTTCTCACTAATCTAGGAAAGTGCCCTCATGCCAACACTGAACACATAACCTACTTTATGTTATCCACAGAGCCTGCCCAATCCTAGTCTACAAAACCACACAAATGAGGCTCCTTGATTTTCCCATATAGAATGCCAAAGTCCAATGTTCCCTTTACCCCCATAGCAACCTCTTTGTTGTTGTCTAATTTTTTTAGGGGGGAACTTGCATAAATCAGGAAATAGAGCTAATTGCATAGCTCAAGTCAATTCTCATAGCAATAAGATAGAGCAAGGTGCCCAATAGTTTCTTGTAGACTAATTCATTGATTGCCTTTGAATCAGTATCGATTGAAGCTTTCAACCCTTTCTCCAAAAGTGGAGATGAGATTTTACAATCTAACATCCGAAAGTTGTCGAACAAACTTTTGGCATATTTTGTTTGTGAAACAAAAATATGATTATCTATTTGCCAAACTTCTACACCTAAGCAATAATGTAAGAGGCCTAAATATGCCATGTCAAAAGCTAAACATAACTCTAATTTTACCTTTGCAATTGCTTCTGCCTCACTCCCTATAATGGTGATGTCATCAACATATATCACTAGAATCACCACATCACCATTCTTGCTTTTAACATAGAGATTGGGACCAAAAGGACCTTTTGAATCCCTAATCTCCCAAACACTTATCAATTTTAATGTATCATGCCTCTAGAGCTTGCTTCAAGCCATAACCAACTTTCTTCAATCTAGATACCAAATGTTCCTTCCCTGAAACCTTAGTACATGTATATACTTATTCCTCTAGATCGCCATTGAGGAAGGCACTCTTTACATCCATTTGATGTTGTTTCCACCCAAAATGTGTTGCCATGGCTAGAACCAAGCGAATTGTTCCCATTTTGCAATGGAAGCAACTATCCCCATATAGTAAATCCCTTCTGCGTTCTAAGCAAATCCCTTTGCAACCAATGAATTTTTCCTTAGAGTTAACTCTATGAGAGCACGTGTTTGATTCTTCATCAAAGTCTCATTCAGCTTGCATAGTCTTTTCCAAGTTTGGGTTGCCTTTGGCTTCTTCATAATCCTATGGCTCAAAAGAGTTTCGAAGGTTAGCCACCAAAGAAAATTTCACCATACTAGAACCCAAAATGTGTTGCCATGGCTAGAACCAAGCGAATTGTTCCCATTTTGCAATGGAAGCAACTATCCCCGTATAGTAAATCCCTTCTGCGTTCTAAGCAAATCCCTTTGCAACCAGCATTGCTTTGTGCTTGTCAAGCATCCCATCTACCTTATACTTGCCTTTATAGACCCATTTGCAACCAATGAATTTTTCTTTAGAGTTAACTCTATGAGAGCACGTGTTTGATTCTTCATCAAAGTCTCATTCAGCTTGCATAGTCTTTTCCAAGTTTGGGTTGCCTTTGGCTTCTTCATAATCCTATGGCTCAAAAGAGTTTTAAAGGTTAGCCACCAAAGAAATTTTCACCATACTAGACACCTTACTGCTTTTTGGTCTACCTTCCTAACTCATACTAGCAAGCGCATCCCGGTGAGCATCATCGTTATAATCATGACTTACCTCTTTTTGGTCTACCTTGTTGGCTCATATTCGATAGCTCATCCAAGCAAGCACCATCATAGGTGTTGTGCCACCATTTTGGTTTTCACTTTTTCTCCTATTGCTATAAAACAGCATTGGTTTCCTATTGATCTGAAATATTTCTAGCATCCTCTTGGCTAAAAAATTTATGGGAATCAAACCAAGAGGTGATTCCTCCCTTTTGTTGATTTTCCCCATCCATTGAACCTGTTTTCCCAACCATATCTCTTCATTTTCAGGAACTTTCAAACTTAATTTCTCCTAGAACAGCCCTGCGCTTTCATCAACTACCACATCACAACTAAGACATGTGCTAGTCTTAACATCAACCAACTTATAAGCTTTATGGTTGTCACTGTACCCTGTGAGCATCATTTTTTGGCATTTTGCATCATTTTTGGTTCGATTTTCTTTAGGAACCCATGCATATACCACTGAACCAAAAAAATTGGGATGACTTGCATGGGATTTTCTTCCAAACCATGCTTCTTCTGGAGTCATCCTGTGTACCATTTTTGTTGGAGACCAGTTGAGAAGATACACTGATGTGTGTATTGCTTTCACCCAATACTTGTATGGGAAAGATTTGTTCTCTAACAAACCTCTAGCCATCTCCATAATGGGTTTTGCCTCTCTACCACTCCATTTTGTTATGTGTAAGGTGTGGTGTATTGCCTCTAAATACCTTCTTGAGTATAGAGATCAAAAAAATCAATTGACCAAAACTCTTTCCCATTTATCAATTTGAAAGACTTTAATGCTCTTCTGGAATTGGTTTCTACCACAGCCTTGAACTTGAACTCATTAAACACCTTTGATTTTAACTTCAAAAAATACACCCACATTTTCTTGGAAAAGTCATCTACAATCAACAACAAAATTCCCAACATCGAAGAATGATGTTGTCTTCATAGGCCCTCAAATGTCAACATGGATCAACTAAAGAACCTCCATAGCTCTCCAATGCAATCCTTCTTCAAACAGAATTATATGTTGCTTACAAGCATGACATGCTCCACAAATTCTTTGTTGATTATGTAAATATGGAAGGCCATGAACCAAACTTTCTTTAGCCAAATAAGAAAGAGATCCCAAATTCAAATGCCCATACCTCTGATGCCAAAGCTCATGCTATTTTGACTACTCTTGGCCATTAAAGCATACTATTTCATGTCCCCTACATCAACCTACTTGAAAATCCCATGCTCTTCAAAACCAAGAGGATGTGCCTTCTTACTAGCCTTAACCACAAAGTAGCATTTATGATTGTTAAAAATCATAGYGGGAGTTGTAAGTAGATTCTTAACCATTCCTGGAACATAGTGAAAAAAACACCATATTTTTATCTTACAGAGTTATTTGCACATTTCCTTTGCCTTCTACCCTATATTCATMACCACCACCAAAAACCACAGTCATTAGAAGACTCATTAGCTACATGACTAGTGTACCAATCACCCATACTGGTAAAATGACGAGATGCGCCCAAATATGTATCCAAGCAGAGATGTTTTCACATTGTCTGTTTTAACCAATGCCACAAACACGAAGAGATCCTCCTCTTCCTTTTGTTCTACTACATTGGCCTCCTTGTTTGGCCCTTGGTTAATCTTCTCGTCATATAATTATTTTCTACGATCTTTCTTTTTATGGCCTAACTTTCTTTACTAATAACAACTGAAAGACTTTGGAACCCCTAAGCCATCTATACTATTGTTTCCCTCTCTATTTATGCCTTCATTCTTCTTAGAAAACTTGCCTTTCACTTCAAGTAGGTTGCCAAAGCCATTTCTAAACCCACATTTCCGCTGCTACTTCCAAATTGTTTTTTCCACATGTTTTGTTGCAAAAGCTTGGTGCTCAAATCCTCAAACTTCAAGACAACATCAATATAAGTATTATTTAAGGTTTCAATAAAATGTTCAAACGAGATTGGTTAATGCTTCAAAGTGATAACCACCATGTCTTCTTCTTCTTCCATTTTCCACCCAATGGTATTCAGTGATTCTCTAAAATATTTTATCTTCGGCAAATGATCTTGTAAAGACTCACTTTCATCCATTTTATATGAAAACAATAAATTTTCAAGGAAGAAGACTCAACCTTTATCTGGAATTTCATGTAAATCCTTCAATCCCTTCCAAATCACTGCAACATCACCCTTGGTCCACACTTTGGGAAGCATTTCATCAAAATTACTCAAAGCTTCATCAACATCACCACTTCTCTATTTCGCTCATTAAACTTGGTTTGACAATTTCTAGTTGTTGATGATCATGTTTCCTTGCCCAACACAAGCTGATCCAAACACATACTCAAAATGGTCAAMACACGTTGTTTCCACATACTATAATTCTTCCCAAAAAAATTCAGGTTGCACTCTAACATTATGTTAGACATACTAACCATGAGAGCACAAAAAATTCAAACCACATGAGGTTGAAAATAAAATTTTCAATTGAAATAGAGACTTACAGCCAATAGAACTRTGTTTATTCTCCCCCAAARTCARAATTATGAAGATAAAAAACGAACATTCTCGCTGAAARRCTAATAAATTTGCTGAAAATGCACAAATCTATGGCAGATCTTCCAAATACCTGCTAAATCGAACAAATTTATGTTATTTTTGTTAGAATTGGTAGCTCGGAGGTACTTCTGTATCGGCGGCGCTGAGCATGCAGAAGTGACCGAGCACACTTTCTCCCTAGTGACTTTATAATGAGTTTTAATAAAGTAACTTTCTAAAGTGATTTTATAAAGTTGGGTCTTTTAATTTTTAAATGTAAAAGTGACTTTATGATGTTATGGGTCACTTTAGTGACTTAAGCGACCTCAACGAATGATTAAGTCGTGACCGTTGATCTCATGAGGGCAAGATCTAATCTTGACCGTCAATCTCATTGGAAGACCAAGGGTTAAGACTTACATTTCGAAAATGTTTAAAGGCAGCTCATGAGGGAGAGAGGGGGTGCACTTTTTGAGGATAAGAGAGTGGGAGCTGAAGAGTCACGCATCCCAAGAGAGTTTGAGCTTAGCTTGAGGAAGAGATTTTGCTGCAGAGGGAGTTGGCACGCATCCATAAGAGAGGGATTGGCATGCACTCCAAGGAGGAACAATTCAGCATTTTTTATCAGTTCGTACAGCTGCTACAGTGAGGTCGTACAGCAGTTAAGGCTGGCCGTACAGAAGGAAAAAGAGGCACAAAAATTGAGGTGCCACTTTTGTTCCAGTTGGCACGATTTCCAAGGGTTTTTCTGCTGAGAAAATCGTTCAACTGTGTACTATACAGAACAGCAGTGTTCTGGCACATTTTCCAAGACAGTTATGAAGCTTGTGTTGATTATACTGGGTCATGGAGGCCGTACAGCAGAGGCACGAGTTTCAAGGCTGAGTTTATGCACTGTTTTGCTGAGAAAAAGTTGTTGGGAGTGTGAGATAAGTTGTGTGTGTGTTCGCTGAAATATTTCAGCTGCTGCAACCCTAGGTTTTGTGTTGTATTTGTTGCTGCAACTCTGAGTTATTTGTTGTATTTGCTGCTGCTACTCAAAAATGCTTTCTTAGAAGCTCAATAAAAATCTCCTTGAACTGTATATTTTCCCTGTGGTTTCTTACTGTGGCATAGCCTAGATTTATGGTGCCAAATGTGTGAATTTGCCTACTGTTTATGAGTATCCCGCTGCTGTTTTAAAATTTCAGATTGCTTAGTTATTTGTGCTTCACCTCATAGTCCAGTATATGCATGCTGTCATATTGCTATATTGGTGAATATCTATAGGAGGCTGAAACCTATTATTGACTAAGTGTTGGGACTGATATTTTTAACATGGTATCAGCGCTAGGACTCTCAAGTTCGGTGGGCAGCTTTGGCACTTAGACAGCAGTGACTTGTTGGGGCATTTGCTTGGACGAAGAAGGGAGAAGAGGTTCTTTGTCAGGTGGACAAAGATGACTTCCAGCATCAGGTTTGAAGATAGGTTGGAGGGGATCTCCAACTACCTACAGTGGAAGGTTAGAATCACAAGTGTTTTCAAGGAGAACAAGTTATAGTTGTTTGCGAACATCGTCGTGCCAGTATCTGCGTCAAATCCCATAGCTTTGGATGTTCGTGAAGTGAAGGAACCCAAGACACAGAGAATCATCTTGGAAAGAGTCAAAGACCACCTTATTCCACACTTGGCTGAGAAGAAGACGGCCAAAGAGATGTGGGATGCACTGAAAAGTTTGTATGAGGCAAAGAACAAGAACCGGAAAATGGCTCTCTAGGACAAGCTCCATAGTGTTAGGATGGCCAAGGGAGAGAGTGTGGCCACCTATCTCACCCGAGTTGCACAGGTGAAGGACGAATTGGCAGTTATTGGAGAAGTTATCCTGACTCGGAGTTGGTGCGGATAGCCCTCAAAGGCTTCACCAAGGAGTGGGAAGTTTTCGTGAAGTGTGGTGGGGAGAGAGAAGCTCCCTGACTGGAGCAGATTATGGGATGACTTTACACAGGAAGAGATCCGGGAGGAGTCTCAAGAAAAGGCAGTGGATGGTGCAGACGACAAGAACGTTGCTCTTGTGGGAAAGAGCAATGAGAAGAAGAAGGACATGAGCAAGGTGAAATGCTTTGCATGTCACAAGACTAGCCACTATGCTAGTCAATGTCCGAACAAAAAGAAGAAGTAGTTGAAACCAGAGGTGTCAACATCAGCAGAGATTGCAAAGTTTGCTGAGAGATATGAGAGGGAGTACTCTCTCATAACTGGTCTTGTGGGTAGTGGGTGCCTAGCGTTCGAGGACATTGAGTTGTGGTTCATGGATAGTGGAGCTTCTTGACACATGACAGGTATGAGGTCAGTTTTTCTCAGTCTTACAGAGATAGACTCAGACTACAATGTGAATTGTGGAGTCCACCCACAACTTGCAGTAAAGGGGGTCGGAAGGGTTAGATTCCAACTAGAGTCAAGAGGTTT
>JASDQU010503595.1:28332-42813 GCA_032191745.1 Picea mariana
CGACCTTAGCTTCATTAATCACGGGCTTGTCAATCTGGACAGGGTCTGTATCATCAAAACCATTTCAAGAGATAAAATCTCGTCAGCTATCACCGTGGAGAATTAAGTGGTGAACAACGATGAGTCTGATTAGGCCATGGTGGAACAGGCTACTATCGGCCTTTTCTCTTTTAAACATTTTTGACATTTTGTATAGGCTACGCTGGAAATAAAAAGGCATATTCAATGGATACCCTATAAAATTCATTAACAGTCGAAGGTGATAAAGAAAAATGAGTCCATATCGACCCTCACAGGTCACGAATTGTTTGACCACCATCAAAAGATCACGCCATCGTGGTTTAAGTGTGGAAATGGGCATACCTATGTCACAGGAGGTGACCTTTCGTGAGACGAATAGTAGTGGCCATGGCACCTCTTCCACTTTAGATTTTTTGAACCATCGTT
The DNA here is from genome assembly GCA_032191745.1 of Picea mariana. Taxonomy (NCBI): domain Eukaryota; kingdom Viridiplantae; phylum Streptophyta; class Pinopsida; order Pinales; family Pinaceae; genus Picea; species Picea mariana. The sequence goes on from JASDQU010503595.1 coordinate 28,780, forward strand.
GGCCCGTGGCTGCTAACCCAGTGGCAGAGCTAATGAACTTCTCATCAATTTCTAGCTGAATGTCACCCACCTTGGCTCTACAACCATCAAAAGTCATGGTGAACTGTTATGCAACACATAGATTAAAACCCTCAAATCATTGTACAAAGGTGAGCCAACCGCTATCCTCTAAGTCTTTCCGGGCATTGTCGAACAGTAGCAAGGCTTGGCTACCGTTCGGCTCGATTCACACCACTGGTTCCATGGGGAAGAGCACACAGTAAGTCTGGGGTTTGAATCATAGCACACATAGGAGCAGAGTGCACGAAGGGTTACCCGATGCTAGCAGAGGTGAAACAAGGATAAGAGATAGGCATAAATGACATCGTGCGAAGGTGGTGGAGCTATTCACTGGCCATGCATAATAGTTATTGCCAAGGTACAACCGCCAGCGCTTTCAGCTATACAAATCTCAACGCACATGTGTTATAACTATGCCATTTCAATCAATCAAAACCTTTGGTTAGTGGATAGACCACGCGCGCAAGCCAACCAACACACAAATCGAAACCAATACCAAGGGTTTGACTATGTGACATGTGTTTTATGTATACCAATGTGTCAAGTAGATTAATCAAATAACATGTAAATCCAATAGACAATGTATCACAAACTCAAACACTCAAATTCACACAATCAATCCAAAAATGTTAAATGAGCGCAGATCAAAAGGTCTTGCCAATTGTATAATGATAAGTAAAATGTAAGCCTAATAGGCACATCGACAAGAAGGATAACAACAATTCAATAATGATTCTAATGCAACTTTGAAAGACCAAGTTTTCACGCTTGCAGTCGTGAAAACAAAAATGAAGGTAAGTGTGCAAATATCGCAAAGAATAAAAGTGTCGTTTATTTGAGAATTGAGACGAAAAATTAGTGTAGGCGGCTTATAAGATAGTGAAAAAATGTGACTTGGATGCCAACAGATTTCCATTAGAAGTAGTTGGATTTGGCAAGAAAAATATCATTGGGAGAATCCATATTAAATATGGAGAGAATATGAATTTAAAATCTGAAACTGATGGTATGAATGGAAAGATCTCGAAAAATTAGGTTGTTTAAAAAAACAACACAGAAAACAGACTTCAGATGTGAAAATTATATCCTTTTGAAAAAAGGCATAAACAATAACCAAAGAGCCACGTGGCCGGTAGAAGTTGGTCCACATGGTGATACCCCTCCTAACAACCTCACTTTTACAAATAAGTTTCTTATTAAGTGACCCACTTTTATAGAATAAGTGGAGATTACTTTTACAATGAAGTCACTTTATAAAAGAAAGTTGGATGCAAAATAAATAACTTTAAAATAAATATTAAAGCTAATTATAGTGATTCACTTTTATAATTTAAGTAAAATACGTTTTACAATAGATGCATGAACTTTTTCAAAAAAAAGTAACAAAAAAAATATTTGAACTCAAGCCCTCTTTCTTAATAAAGAAACTTTTAGTCAAGTGAGCTAGTGCAAAACATATTGTATTGTTTAGAAGGAGGATTGAGGTTGTTGTTGTTATTGTTTTTTTGTTCATGAAAAAATATTTTCACACAAGAAAAAAAATTCTCTTCTTGGCAGTAACAAGGGTTAGATCTCTGTCATCTTACCCATAAAATGCAAATTTTCCCTCTATTTTTGATTTACCAAGATCGCATAGAGCGCACGACAAAGAGAATACCTACATAGGAAAACTCTTTTCCAATATGTTTTTTATTTTTCGAGATCGCATAGGGCGTGGGGAAAAGAACATACACAGATCGAAAAGAGTAGAAACCCAGAAATAGAAAAACAGAAAACCGAAATAAAACTGAAATATTAACTTTGCAAAAAAATTAAAAGGGCGTATTCTAGATTTATACCTCTGGATTTGACTAAAATGGTTGTATATTAGGAAAACAGAACCTTTTCAAGTGAAACGAAAAGCGTTCTTGACTATAACGAGTGCTCTGGACATAATGGAATGATCCTCTAAGCCTAGAAATGTATGGAAATGGTACAAACTAGAGATGAGGCAACACGGATTCATGATCTTGATCTACAATGGGAGCAGGTCTTCAAATTGTAGATTTTAACCTTGTACAATTATTTACTGCAAATGGATTTTTAGAAAAAGAACAGAAAAGATACAATGGAAAATACACACATTACACAGAGATTTTTCCCCTGGAAACCCAAACCAGGAAAACCAGCATATTCTATATTCATTCATATCATACATTGATTACAATACAATATACAAATAGGACCCAGCGGCATCCAAAACACTAACCCAATGACCTGGATTAGTCAACAACCCTAATTCCTTAACCAAAAATAGAAAACCATCGGTAAAAAACCATGTGTCGAAAAACCGCCCAAAAATGGACATGAAAATCGAGGCGACATGAAAAACAAGGAAAAAAAAGTGACACATTTCTCGAGGAAAAAATAAATTTCTCAGGGGCGCTACCCCCGAACCCCCACGCAAGGGGGTAGTCCGGCACAACATAGCAGACACTAAAGCTAGTCGTGCAAAGAATATAACACATACCCAACACAAATGAGCTATGATATCATGTTCGACAACACGGGTATTCCAACAGAAGATGAACACCTTCAGTAACTACTCACGCAACCAAATCAAAGATAAATACATCGATGTTTTCACATGGCAAAACCCTATGAGGAAACAACCATGGCCCCAACCAACGTGGCCACTTGGGGAAATTTATTAATGCAAAATAAATATTTATAAAGAGATTTATAAGAGTTTTTCTCACAATTGATTATCGGCAAATGACCCAACATGCTCTTTAAACAGATATCATGGACCAATTGGGTGTTAAGCCACAGATCAATATAGTCATTAATATCGAGGAGAATATGAACCATTGGATCACTTTATGTCATGAACATATCATGACCGTCGAATTTCCTAACTACAAATGAATACTAAAGAAACACACTAAGAAACACACTTTTGCCCAACAACACATTAGACCAAGTTTATCATAACTAACTCCTAAGTGTCTAAATATTCTAAAAAAATGATGTTGGGAGATATCCCACTTTGGATCAAGATGTTATTAATGGAGAAAGGGCTAATGTACATGGAGCCTAATAGGATGGTTGAGTAGACTCCCCTAGCGCTGGGGGGTGAAAATATGAGGGAAAATGAGGAAGGAGATGGATCCATTGAGGAGGATACATAATGTGTTGAAATGAGGTGAGGAATGGGGTGGACCCATAAGAGAAGAAGAGAGAAAGAGTCAAGAGATACGCAAGAAGAGTTGAGTTGAGAAGGAAAGAATAATATAGGAGTGGAAAGAATTTTTCCAAGGGCACGTGACAAGGATTCAATCCCAGGATGAAGAGAAAGAAAATTGCACCAGGAGGAAGTGCGGAAGAGTGTGATGTGCCAAAGTGGAGCACAGGTGAAGATAGGCCCGCAAAGAGGTGTGATGTTGAGGATAGGGTGTCTAGTGGAGATACCAGCAGTATTAGTAGTGATAACAGTAGTAATAGTAGTAGTAGCAGCAGCGAGAGGGGGGCCATAGATGAATTCCAAGACCCTTGGTTTTTGCCGAGTGATACAACCTTGGAGGAAGATGAGGTGTAGAGTAGAGGCGAGGGAGAAAGGAAGGAATATGGAGGATATCCTAGTGGTGGGGGAGAAGAATTGGTGATTGTAGATATTCTTGCACAGCTACATGTAGGAATCTCTCTAGGTCACCTCACAAGAAATTTTAGAAAAATATGGACTTACCCCCCCTTTGAACCGCCCCCCTTGTAGGTTTGTAATCAAGAGGAAAGAATATCAGAAAGTGAGGTGATTGGAGTAGGAGAAAGAGTTGAAGGAGATAGAAGAGAATAGACGAGTGAAGAAGAAGGCAAAGTCAATGCTACTTCACCAATAATAGTATTAGTAGTTAGGAGTTTGACACCCAGTAGTAAGATCAGAGGAGTTGATTCGAAAGTGAAGATGGAGAATTAGGACAGTACCTTGAGGCTACCCATGTTCCATGGAATGGGTAAAGATGATGTGGAACATCATTGGTTCATGTGTGAAGAATATGGTCTATGAAGAGAATCACGGATGAAGTGGCAAAGATTTCATGGCTAGAAACCATGTTCAGAGACAAAGCCTTGACATGTTACTTGAAGTGATCGCGAGACGGGAAAGGTCCCTAACAGAGATTAAGCGAGATTTGATTAAGGAATTTCAAAAACATAAGTCAAAACATCAATGCATTACTAAAATTAAGGATATTAAGAGGAAACAAGGATAAACTGTGTGGGATAATGACCAATGGTTCAAAATTTTGTTGGATAGGATGACATTCCAGATTTAGGACATACAACATAGAGAGTGTTTTATTGTGGGGTTTCTCCCCCATATATGAGTCCCTCTCACCAAGAAGAAGGTGACGACTCAAGTGGAGGTTGTAGAAATTGCAATGCACCTAGAAGCTACACCAGGAGGGGTAGAGACATCGACAAGATTAGCACAGGTGTAGTCGTAGTTGGCTAATCTGACAATGCAGTTGTAAGATATGACAAAGACAAAAGTCATGCGCAAGAACATATGGTGTACCACATGTCCCTATGAGGGAAATCATAGGTATGAATGCCATGTACTTCCAAATTATGTGGTGATGGGAGCGTCGATTCCATTCCCAATTGGGTCCTAGATGGAATGGTGCGAGATATGCAGACAATGGGGCCATGTACCACCCCGCCACCCAAATTTGGAGGAGTATCAAAAGATGCATCATACTTTGTTCTATTAGTTCTGTAAATTTGTTGGACATGATGTCAATAATTGTCAGTCACTCCAGTTGATGCAATACAATACTCGCGATGCATTCCAGGTACAATAAGAACAGAAGGGTGGTGATCCTCGCGATGTTAAGAGAGGCAGATACCAAGGAGGTCCCAGAGGCGGATATGGAAGTGGTCGCGGATGAGGATATGGAGGGGGATTTTTCATGTATAAAGTTTTTGTACTAAGGCACATGTGATTTATGTGTATTACTATAGCCTCGAACATGTCACAGAAGATTGTCCCAAATTATTGAAGAAGTGGGAAGAAAAGAAGATGCACTGCAATATTGTGCATGTGGAGCCGCCACGCAAAAATAAGAAGGATGAGGAAGTCGATGTCCAGGTGGTAACCTAAGGAGGAGAGAAGACAGGAAGGAACTTTGAGTAGGATGAGAACTCGAGTAAGAAGTCGGAGGGGAAAATTAGAAAGGAAGCACAACCCCCTCCTAAGTTCAATGTTTTCTAGCAAAAGCAATTTCTACGCGATGCGTAGAGAGCCATTGAAGAAGAAAGAGCATGCGAAGAGTTGCATTGTGCGACAAAAATATCACTTGAGGATGCTTGGATCCATGAAGAAGTACAATCGATGACATAGAGTTTACTTTAGGAGGCATAGATCCACGAAGAAGTACAGTGGACGACACAGAGGTTGCTAGAAGAGTCTTGCACTCAGGAGGAGATGCAACATGTGACACAACAGTCATTGGAGGAATCTCGTATGCGCGAAGAGTTACAGTGCGCCACGTAGAGGTCGATGGAAAAATCACATAGACAAGAAGAGTTATGACACGTTGAGAAAGAGCAATTGAGGAACATCAACTTGAGGATTTGAAGCGTGCAACATGCGAAGACGCATTGCATGAATTAGGTCACGAGACAGACACTAAAGATCAAGTAAGTAATTTCTTACATTGTTGTTTGAGGTTTCTTAATGATATTGGTGTTGTGAGAAAGTTAACATATATGCTAACCACTTGTATGGGGAAGGAGGTGAAAGATAGGACTATATCAGATGCCCTCCTAGAAAGAGAGGTATGTCAAGTTAGCAAGTAGAAGCACACTAACAGAGAGTTCAAAATGAAATTTGAGCTTGATGGGTATGATATGGATGGATTCATATTGAATGTGGGTTGCGACATGAACATTTTACAAAAGAAATTCAGGGAGTTGATGGAGAATCCAAGTCTAGTCTGGTCACCCATCTAGCTATGGTTGGAAAACTAATACCGGATATATCCTATAAGATGACTGGAGAAAGTAGAGGTGAACATAGAAGGAGTAAAAACAATGGTTGACTTTGAGGTCATAGAAATTGTGGATGACTCGCATCCATACCCTACATTGGTTGGCATTTACTTTGATTTTAACAACAATGCAGTGTTGAATTTGAAAAAGAGGGAGATGTCATTTGACATAGACACACTACATGTGATCGCACCTCTAGATCCGAATGAAGGAGACAGATACAATGAGCTAGTGGACGACGATGTACGAAGTTTTGTTATTGAAAACATCTATAAGATCACTGGGAGCAGGGAGGATTACATCAATCCCACTGCATATGGATTATTAAGTTGGCGAAGCATCAAGCCTTATGACAGTAATTCTGAAGATGCCATGGAAAAGTGGAAAAACAATTTGTATGAGGTCTCTACTCATAGGTGTGTGAGGATAATGAAAGCAACGCGTTGGATAGGATATGAGTTATGTGATGCCCCGCGGTTTGATGGAATGAGGCTAGTAGAGCCATTCCTAGTGCAGATGTAAAAGGTCATCCCAGAGGAACATAGAATTTAGGCCATGGATGTTATGGTTTGAGGGACACTTGCATGATGGTGGGAAACACATCATGTAAATATCCATAGTTGGGTGCAAGTGGTTGAGTTCATCAAAGTATGGTTCTATCCCATCACCGACTTTGAATTGGCCAAATGGTACAAAGGGAATGAGGATCCCCAAGAACAAATTTCATTTTGTGAACAACATTAGACTTCTAAGAATATTCATTGAACCCAATGGGTCCATTGGTTCATCCATACTATGGATATAGTCCCTAGCATTTGGTATATTCATGACGAAATCAGGAGGTAAATGATTGAATGGACCCAGGTGCATTCCTAGTTTATTTTAACATTCAAATTCAAAGCAGATGATCCCACTCAACGAGAATCCCTCCTATGGATTAAGAAATTTATATTGCATCGTCATCCAAAGGAAGCCACACCCAGGGTAGTATGCTCATATCACTCGCCAATAGAAAAAATGAAAGAGTTTGTCCATTTTTGGAAGATTGACATTGATAATGTTGACGACGATGACCCACGGGGAATTCAGATCCAAGAATCCAAAGGAGAGCACTCACTAAAAGGTAAGGTGACATAGATGGTTGCACCAGACTATAATGGCCCGATTAAAACCAAGAAACATAATATTGGCACTAACAAAGTACCTAAAATGGCAATCATTTAAGATTATTGGGATAAGGAGCCTTTCACTCAAGTTGTTGACTTACTCAAGGAATATGAGGAATTGTTTCCCTAAAGATTTCTCGAAATTAAAGAATTGTAGGATCATTGGGGGCCATGAAGATTCAGCTCAAACCAATTGCCAAACCGATCAAGAGAATGTTATATCGATTAAATCCCAAATATAAGGAAAAGATGTGCAAAGAATTGGCTCGAACAGTGGATGTTGGGATCATTGACCCTATGGAGTCTGACTAGATTAGTCTTATAGTTGTACAAACTAAGAAAACTGGTGACATTCGAATATGTGTAGATCTGAGAAGTTTGAATGCAGCCTGCGTTCATGACCCTTTCCATACACCTTTCACAGATGAGATGCTGGAAAATGTTGGCGATCGGGAAGCCTACTCTTTTATAGATGGATTTCCAGGATATCATCAAGTACAAATCATAGAGGAGGATTAAATCAAAACCACCTTTGCAACAAAATGGGGGTCATTTTCATACACTGTGATGTCTTTCGTCTTACAGAATTCCCTCATAGTATTTTCTCAGATAGTATTCGCAGCCTTCAAGGAATTTATCCACAAGTTTCTTGAAGTTTATTTGGATGATTAGAAAGTGTTCAGTTTGTTGAAGGACCACAAGAAATCTCTTCGGTTGATGTTGAATCGATGCCTCCAGCTCCATATTTCATTGAATTTGAAGAAGTGCATATTTTGTACACCCTTTGGCACAATGTTGGATCATGTCGTGTGCAAGGATGGATTGTTGGTAGATCAAGCTAACATCACCACCATCTTGGATATGGTGACCCCCACTTCAGTCCACGAGTTGCATGCAACATTGGGTCATATAGGATATTACCAGTGGTTTATTTAGAAATATCCCAAAATTGCTACTCCATTGGAGAAATTGTTGCACAAAGATACTAAATCAGTTGGACACCAGAATGTCAGGAAGTCTAGGATATTCTCAAAGAGAAACTTGTCATTGCACCAATTTTGGGTTTTCTTGACTGGTCTAAGCTCTTTCATGTCCACGTAGATGAATTTTCTATTGCATTGGGTGCAGTTCTTGCGCATTCCAGTGAAGGTAATATTGACCATCCGGTATATTTTTCAAGTTGCAAGTTGTTCGATGTAGAAAAGAATTATGTTACAATGAAGCATGAGCGCCTCGCCATGGTATATGCATTGTAGAAGTTTTACCATTACTTATTGGGGAACCCTTTCAAATTATTTACATACCACTCCATGCTCAAATATTTGGTCAACAAGCCAATACCAGGAGGAAGAACATGTCGCTAGTTGTTTCTCTTCCAAGAGTTTAAGTTTGAAGTTGTGTTCAATCTAAGTAAGTACAATGTTGGACTAGATCATCTGTCTAGGCTTGAGACTGGAGAGGTTGGTCAAAGCCTAGATGATGAACTCCCAGATGTGAAACTCTTCTGGGTCAAAGCAACTCTCAATCAATTGGACAAGATAGTTGAATTTCTCATGAAAGGACCTCCACCAAGGTATACACAGGCTTAGTGTTGTCAATTGGTGACCCGTAACATAGATTATCAGTTGATTGTCTAGAAATTATATAAGTTGGGAACAAATGGAATTATGTGTCATTGTGCATTAGAACATGAATGGGACCCCATTCTATATGAACCACATGAGGGTATTGTTGGAGGACACAACGTAGGAAAGGATACAACACGCAAGGTTCTGTGCATGGGGATTTGGTGGCCCTTATTCTTTGTAGATGCCAAGGACTATTGTAAGTGTTGTGACGTGTGTCAATGAATTGGAAAGCCTTGTCGAAGAGGTGAGATTTGTTTGTTTCCAATGACCATGCTAGATCCATTCGACAAATGGGAAATACATTTTTTTAGTCCCATCAATCCCACCGTACGTTGCACAGGGGCGCACTACATCATTATGGCCACTGAAAATCTAACAAGATGGGTCGAAGCTACGCAAGTTAAAGATTGTATAGCAGAAATAGTGACATGATTCATTTTTGAGAATGTGATTACCATATTTGGTTGTCCGTGGGTGATGATGAGTGACCAGGGATCACATTTTCCAAATGATACCATTCAACAAGTCACTAAGGAGTTCATGATCCATCACTAGAAAAGCACTCCCTATCATCCTCAAGCCAATTGTATGATTGAAGCTTTTAATAAAGTTTTAGAGCATGCTTTAACCAAGGTTTGTAATGTGCAGCTGGATGATTGGGATAAGCCCATCCCTGCAATCTTATGGGCTTATCGAACAATGTGCAAAAGGATGATAAAGCACATGACATTCAAATTAGTCTATGGAAAAGAAGCGGTCATGTCACTAGAATTTGTTGTTCCTAGCCGTTGGGTTTCCCTAACAACCTAGATGACAAATGAACAATCTCTTCAACACAAGTTAGATGAAATCATGGAACTAGAGGAGGATCGTATGATGGTGTGATTCATCTAGGTGGTTAAAAAGGAGAGATAGAAGGCATGGCATGATCCCAACATCCGCCAAAATATCCTCCAGCTTGGACCTTTAGTTTCTTTGTATGGAAACAAATATTTATAGCACATTGGCAACCTACATATATGGGTTGAGTCCTTTCCAGTTAGTCTACATCATTGAAGCAGGTGCCACCAAGCTAGATACATTACAAGGATGGTTTCTCAAGGGAATTTTGAATGGCAGCAGGTTGAAGGTGTACTAAGACCCACATGGGTCAATCATCACTTAGCCCCTTCTCTCACTATGAAGTTTGTTAGAATAGGAGTAGCGTAGTATGTACATTAGACAAAAGAATAGATATTTGGAATAATTTTCCATTTTGATGGCATGACATACACTATAATCACATAGGCGGATAAGATGGACTAATAGTTCATATATTTCCAAGATTTCCCAATTTAAGTCGAAGTTATGGAATATGTACAAAGAACTGGCTCTGACATGGGATTTACATGGGACTTGCTCTGTTCCCCGTCATTCCTTTGCTCTGAAGGGACAAGCAATCCATTTTGGATGGCTCAACCATCATCTGGGCACAGATAAGCAATGTTGCCACCCTTCAAAAGGAACATCAACAGTACGTCAAATATGAATTGTTATCTCTCCATTCATGAAACTCCACCAGAATTCTATATTTATTCCTTGATTTATATCATAGGCCGATGTTGACGATTAAAATCGCAACGAAGTTTTTTTTCCCGCAAAGTATTGCTAAAGCCTATTTTTATAAACTAACAAGATATATAATACTAGTAGGTGGGACCCCCTTGTAGATTGGGAGATCAAATCTAGTTCTTATTCGATGTTTTTATTGGTGTTCAACATTGCTTACAGGTTTGAGCATGATTGATGATTAATGTTGGTTCTATTCGCAACAAATGGATGATGGGAACACATGTTTGTTCTCTTTCTCTAGGATTGAATTTCATGTCGTAATGGCTTATGATATCTATTATACCCTTGATATTAACTCCTTGATTTACTACTTCCAACACTTGCAAAAGATACATGTTAGTAACAACAAAAGAGCAATTGGAAAGAAATGAGCAATATGAATAAAATACAAAAGAGAGGAACTACGCTATTATGCTATATGATGCTACACTATGAATTTAAAGTTAAATTGTTTTTTGTTAACAAGGTTAGTGGCCACATGATTTATTGGCTTATATGGAAAAATTGTTAATGTTTAAGCCATTATTATAGTTATTTACATTTCAATAGATAACAATAGCATAATACAAGATCACTAAGAAATACACAATCAAAAGAGACATAGCACTTATCCTGGGAAACCCTCTAGGGGAAGAAAACCTAGCAAAACTTCCTTATTATAGATAGCCAATACAATGCCAAGAAATAACTCAAACTAAAACAGAAGTTCCTCTCCCAAAGATGCACCACTCTCTCTCCTTCTTTTGTAATTCCGAAACTTGTCTCTCAAAATGAGCAAGTGAGTTGTGTCTAAGTGAGGCGCTAGCCTCCTTATTTATATTAGACTGGCATGTGTGAAGTGTCTCTTCACCAGCAGGGCCGACTTCTCCAACTGGGTGGTTATAACCACCTTTATTATAATTCAACGCCCCTTTAATATTTTCTGGGGCCCACTTCTTATTCTTCCTATTACAATTATCTTTTGACCAATCTGCAAAAGGGGATTTGGTCCTTTATAATAACCAACATGATCAATCCGCAATGGGGATTGATCCAATGAATAATATATTAAATAATAATAACAATACACTTTGCAGTTACATTATTTTAACACTCCCCCTTAACAAGAAGGGTATTCTTCAGCAGCATCATGTGAGAGAGAGAGGTCGTTATCATCAACAACATCAAGTGGGTGAGAGGACAACATCATCAATATCATCTTGGAACACTGACTGGCGTATCTATAAATCATCAGAATTTTTCTTCATCGGCAACATCGTCATTCACAAAGGAATGCCATCATCATCTGCATCACTATGTATTAGTATAAAAACTGATACAGCGTCATCATCATCATCACAACACGAGGCTGGCTCATCATAATACAGGACTAGATTTACATCATAGTTGTCAAGCTGGAAGCTCAGTACTCGTCTCATCTCAATGTCTTGCTTTACATCACAGCACTCAAGCTGGAAGCAAGATACTAGATTGGATTTATGTCACAACTATCAGGCTGGAAGCATAGTACTAGTCTCATCTCATCGTCTTGCTTTACGTCACAGTACTCAAGTTGGAAGCAAGATACTAGACTGGCTTTACGTCACAGCTATCAAGCTAGAAGCACAGTACTAGTCTCATCTCATCGTCTTGCTTTACGTCACAGCAGTCAAGCTGGAAGTAAGATACTAGATTTGGTTTACATCACAGCCATCAGGCTAGAAGCACAGTACTAGTCTCATCTCATCGTCTTGCTTTACGTCACAGCACTCAAGCTAGAAGCAAGATACTCGTCCTGCTTTACGTCACAACCATCTAGTTGGAAGCAGGATACTAGACTGGCTTTACATCATAGTTATCCAACCGGAAGCTTAGTGCTAGTCTCATCATATCATCTTGCTTTATGTCACAACCATCAGGTCAGAAGTAAGGTACACATCCTGCTTTATGTCACAACCATCAGGTCAGAAGCAGGGTACCAGACTTTCTTTACGTCGCAGCTATACATCTGGAAGCATAGTACTAGTCACACATCATCTTACTTTATGTCGCAACCATCAGGTCAGAAGCAAGGTACTCGTGTTAATGTTTAAGCCATTATTATAGTTCTTTGCATTTCAATAGATAACAATAGCATAATACAAGATCACTGAGAAATACACAATCAAAAGAGACACAGCATTTATCCTAGGAAACCCTCTAGGGGAAGAAAACCTAGAAAAACTTCTTTATTATAGATAGCCAATACAATTCCAAGAGATAACTCAAACTAAAACAGAAGTTCCTCTCCCAAAGATGTGCCACTCTCTCTCCTTCATCTGCAATTCTGAAACTTGTCTCTCAAAATGAGCAAGTGAGTTGTGTCTAAGTGAGGTGATAGCCTCCTTATTTATATTAGACTGGCACGTGTGAAGTGTCTCTTCATTGGCAGGGCCGACTTCTCCAACTAGGTGGTTATAACCACCTTTATTATAATTCAGCGCCCCTTTAATATTTCATGGGGCCGACTTCTTATTCTGCCTATTGCAATTATCTTTTGACCAATCTGGAAAAGGGGATTTGGTCCTTTATAATAATCGACATGATCAATCCACAATGGGGATTGATCTAATGAATAATATATTAAATAATAATAAGAATACACTTTGCAGTTACATTATTTTAACACTCCCCCTTAACAATAAGGGTATTCTTCAGCAGCATCATGTGAGAGAGAGAGAGAGGCCTTTATCATCAACAGCATCATGTGGGTGAGAGGAAAACATCATCAATATCATCTTCGAACACTGATTGGCGTATCTATAAATCATCAGAATTTTTCTTCATCATCAACATCGTCATTCACAAAGGAATGCCATCATCATCTGCATCACTATGTATTAGTATAAAAATTGATACAGCATCATCATCATCATCACAACATGAGGCTAGCTCATCATAATACAGGACTAGCTTTACGTCATAGATGTCAAGCTGGAAGCTCAGTACTCGTCTCATCTCAATGTCTTGCTTTACGTCAAAGCACTCAAGCTGGAAGCAAGATACTAGACTAGATTTACGTCACAACTATCAGGCTGGAAGCACAGTACTAGTCTCATCTCATCGTCTTGCTTTACGTCACAGCACTCAAGTTGGAAGCAAGATACTAGACTGGCTTTACATCACAGCTATCAGGCTAGAAGCACAGTACTAGTCTCATCTCATCGTCTTGCTTTACGTCACAGCATTCAAGCTGGAAGCAAGATACTAGACTAGCTTTACGTCATAGCCATCAGGCCGGAAGCACAATACTAGTCTCATCTCATCGTCTTGGTTTATGTCATAGCACTCAAGATAGAAGCAAGATACTCATCCTGCTTTACGTCACAACCATCCAGTTGGAAGCAGGATACTAGACTGGCTTTATGTCATAGCTATCCAACCGGAAGCTTAGTGCTAGTCTCATCATATCATCTTGTTTTACGTCACAACCATCAGGTCGGAAGTAAGGTACACATCCTGCTTTATGTCACAACCATCAGGTCAGAAGCAGGGTACCAGACTTGCTTTACGTCGCAGCTATA
>JASDQU010503596.1:3814-17031 GCA_032191745.1 Picea mariana
ATGAGGTCACCTTCATGAAATGAGTGAAGCTTGACATGGCAATCAAAGGTGGCCTTTGACCGTTTCTTGGTTGCCTCATTGTTCTGTAATGAATATTGACGATCTTCATCCAAGGACTCTAAGTTCAACAAACGCTGCTCCATTGGAGAAGTGTCAAGTAATAGCTCAATTGTGGTGTGTAAGGTGGGAATTTCGCACTCAATAGGAAGAGTGGCCTCAACCCCATGGACTAAATCAAATGGTGTGAAACCAGTGACCATTTTCACGGCCGTATGGTAAGCCCATAGCGCGGAAAATAACATATGATGCCAATTGGTCTTATGTTTGTTAACCCTGCAATGTAACATGGTCTTGAGGACCTTGTTACCTGATTCGACCTGTCCATTAGACTGAGGGTAATATGGTGAGGCAAACTCATGGGAGAATCCCAACTGAGATGACAGTTCGATGAAAATCTCATTCTTGAAATGTTTTCCATGATCGGAAACTAGTTGGAGTGGTACTCCAAATTGGGATATGACGTGATTAAAGAAAAAACACATTGCAATGTTAGCGGTGTTGTTGAAGGTGGGCATGGCTTTAGCCCATTTTGTGAAGTAATCGACTGCGACAACAATGTATTTGTGTCCATTGCTGGATGGGGGATTAAAAGTCATGAAGTCGATGCCCCATTTACAAAAGGGGCCTGCAGTGATGACTGGGTGGAGAAGAGCAGGTGGTTCTCGTGCTTTGTTGTTGTAAAGATGACATTTATCGCATCACTTCACGGCATGAATGCAATCGTGAAACAATGTAGGCCAAAAATAACCTGCTCGGATGATTTTTAGAGTAGTAGACATTCCCGAAAGATGGCCCTCGCATGTGCCGCTATGGTAGTCGTTCAAGACTCTATCGGCCTCATCAATAGTCAAGCATCGGCGAAGTATGGTGTCGACCCCTCGCCAATATAAGATATCTCCGATGAGGAGATATCAGGAGGCCTGATGGAAAATACGACGGCGATCATCCCATGAGAGGTGGTTACCGAACTTTTGGGTTCGGAGGTAGATGAGGAGATCGTCGTACCAAGGATCATCTGAAGTGATATAAAAGAGATGTTCATCGGGGAAGTCGGTATTGATGGGAGCACTAGTAGTATCAGAGGGGAAGGTCATGACAAGTTTGGCAAGGATGAGGGATTTCTTTCTCTTAGGCGTTGAAAATTTGTCGGGCAAATTTTCCATTAATTTGTCGACGACCGAGCAAGTATTGCATGGGGTTGGAATCTACTATGACCCTAGCTGTGCGAAGCAGAATGTAATGGCGCAGTTTCTAGACTACAAGGATGACTGTAAGGGCTAGTTTCTCTTCATGATTATACTTCAAGGGTGGCTCTAAGAGGTTTTTACTAATGTAGTAAATGACATGCTCACGATCGTCATCACCGATTTGAATGAGAACTTCTGCTACTGAGACAGTTGATGCTGATATGTAGAGGATATAGTCATGATTATAGTCGGGTGAACTAATTAAAGGGGTGTTAGACAACATCGTTTTAAGATCGTCGAATATTTTTTGGGCATGTTCATCCCAGTGAAATGGGATGTCATGGTGTAGTAAGCGAAGGAAATCGTGTGCTCGAGTGGCATAGTCTAGGACAAATCACCATAGAAAGTTAACTTTTCCTTGGAGGCTCTGGAGTTGACGTAAATTCCAGGGGGGTGGAATTTTTGTGATGGCTTGGACTTTAAGGGGGTCCATGGTAATACCACTTTGGGAAATGATGAATCTGAGGAGGCACCCTATAGTGATGCAGAAAACGAACTTAAGGGGGTTCAAGCAGATGTTGTACTAACGATGTCGTTGGAAGATGATCCGTAAATCATCAAGATGTTGGGTGTGTTTTTTGGATCGAGCTGTGAGATCGTCCAAGTATGCAAGGATGATATGAGCCAGATCATGAAAAATCTATGTCATATCCCATTGGAAAGTTGTGCCAGCATTCTTTAGGCCAAAAGGCATGACACGGTATGCAAAAGTACCCCAAGGGGTGGTGAATGCAGTTTTGTATTGATCGACTGGGTGGATTTGGATTTGATTATAACCAGATAAACCATCCATGAAGGTCAGAGCCTCGTGGCCTGTGCATTCGTCGATAATTTGATCGATGAAAAGCGTTGGAAAGTTGTCTTTGGGACATGCGTGATTGAGATTGTGAAAGTCCATGAAGACGCGGATAGTGCCCTGTTTTTTGTTAACGGGTACAGGGTTGGAAACCCATGAGGTATAGGTGATGGGGTAGATGAACTCAGTCGCACATAATTTGTCAATCTCAGCTTTAATGGCTACTGCTTTAGATGGGTGTAGTGGTCGTTGTTTTTGACGAACTAGTGTAATGTCAGGCCAGGTGTCGATGCGATGTTCGACAATAGAGGGATCAAGGCCAGGCATCTCTGTGTATGACCAAGAAAAAATATCTCGATATTCTTGGAAGAGGTATTTATAGGCGGTTATTTCTTGAGGAGTGCATGTGGCACCAATGGTGATTTCCTCGATGACTCCATTTTTTATGGAAATATCATTTTGATGGTCGGGGAAATGTTGGCCATGTTGCCTTCTTCAAAAGCATCAGGGGTAGGAATCGGGTTGTTGAACCAGTTGATATTCCCTGATGGGATAAAATCCTTGGTTTTGACTGTGTATATGGGGTATTGGTTAGGAGGCGTGGAGGTTTCCTGTCGAAATAATAGCGCTCTATGGTGTAGCACATCCCATGGGTATTCAGGGGTGTTTAACTCTTCAAGTATGTCCTCGTCACATTGGAATTGGCAGGAATACAAGGGATCGTAAAGAGTGATATCGGTGACTGTCACCATGTGGTTGTTCTTTGGTGATGAAGAAGCAGGGGGAACGACATAATGAGATTGTGATGGTTCACTCAACATAAACCAAATATCAAGGTACTGAGGAGTACCAGTGGTAGTTGGATGTAAAATTTTTGTAGGGAAATGAATCGAAGAATTGGGGGGATTTGGGGGTAAATCCTTGGGTAAGTCATCCAAGAACCATGGAGGAATAGGGAGTGCCTCTAGTTCAAGAGAAATGATATGAAGAATCTCAAGTGGTGAGGTAAGGTCAACCATCGATTCTGTAGGGGGTGCAGGGGTTTGAATCAGGGTCATTTGGCGTTGCCTGTATTCAATGATCATAGGACATTGATATGTAAAATGATCTAAGAATTCACATAGAGAGAAAGGACATCTCATACGTTCATTGACTGAAGTCGTGACATAATGGATGTCAGTGATGTTTGGTAGGGATGATGTAGTTGGATTGGGTTCGTGCTGGAAGCTTTGGCGTACTACGACTAATGTCTGCTGGAAGTGAGGTAGTGTTGGGAAATGGTGTGTATAATGGCCATATTTTGAACATATAGCGCAAGTGAATTTGGTTCGCAGCCCTTTGCTACTTGATTTAGGGGAGGTAGCAGTAGTACTTGCTACAGTGGCGGGTGGTTATGGTGTTTAATTGAGTGGAATCAGGTTACGTAACTCAGGAAGAGATGGGCATTTTTTGGTTGGGTGTCCATCTTTCTCACATAGCGCACAAGGATGTTGGACGCGTGAGGGAAGTGGAGTTGTGGGCTCCTTCTTCTTTCATCTGCCCCCAGCTATGGCAGGGAGGTTAGTGAGTGGGGGTGTAGAGGGTATGGTGGGAGTGAGTATGGGAATCGTCATTGGGATTCCTTCCATTTTGGGGGGAAGGGATGGTTGAGGAACCATCTCTGGTGGATGTAAATACCAAACTAGAATTGCCAACACCATATTAGGGAGGGTAAGCGTTGCGGCTACTTGGAAAGCTTGTATGCCAGGTGGAGTGTAGAAGAAGGGGATTTGAGTAATGTCTTGGGGAACTGTCTCCCAAACTGGGATATGGCCTTGGGGAGAGGTGAAATCATGAATTGGTAGAGTCGACGAGTTCGCAGGAGGCTCATGAGGGGAAAGCTCTGCGACTAGTGGGACGTCAGATCTGATAGAAGCATCCCTAGGAGGAAGGGTATCCTCTATGTCAGTTCCATTGGACGATACGACGCATACTTGATTGGAAGGATGAAGGAGCGATGGTGCACCATGGTAAGTTCCTAATAATGATGGATCATTGAAAATCCCGTGGCCCATTTTGATGAGTGGGTATGTTTCATGACTAGTGTGGATGAGAGGGAGAATGTTATCGATGTTGGCAGAAGGGTTGGGCTCATAATGTGAAACTTGGTCAATGGTAATGATCTTCCTGTTATGGGGGAACATCATTGTTTGAAAAATGAAAGAGGCAACTGCCTTCATAGTGTACATGTAGCTATGACCAAACAAGATATTATAATTGAGTGGGGCATCAATAACTTCAATGTTGATGAGGATGGTCTTGCCCCCGAGTTCTACAGGGACATTTTGGAAGCGCCCTTCGGGAGAAGATGGTCATCTATCATAATCTCTTAAGGTAATGGAAGATGGTATGAGTTCGGGGGAACCAAGTTTCTGCCATACAGACTTGGACATAATGCAGGTGGATGCACCTTCATCGATGATGCACCGATGAACTGTGATGTTCCGAATTTTCACTGGGATTTGAAAAGAGATTAGAGCGAGGGGGCAGGGTTCTCTGCTGTCGAGATCAAATGTGATGAGTTGGGTATCCGCGGGGTCGACTGCCCCCAAGGTGGAAAGTAATGACTTCCACTGGGTGGGACAAGTTTGAAGGACTTCTAAGATTGATATGGTAGGCGGGGATTATGCTAAGTCATCAACCAAACTATAATTATGAGCCACCCTAGCCTGTGGGTTGTGGGCATTCCTGCACAATGGGATGCAAGGGATGCGAAGTGGTGTTTCTGCGTTAGGGAAAGGAATCACCAACGAGGGTCATGTTGGTGCTGGGATTGTTTCTGGGGGAATGGGAGGAGACTCAGCAGGTGCATGGTATTGACGACTACGTGTTTGTAGAAGGATTTCTTCCTCACTGGTGAGGAGGATAGTACGATCTATGGGATTGTTTGGATTGAGGTACTATCCCAACTGTGGTGGGG
The DNA here is from genome assembly GCA_032191745.1 of Picea mariana. Classification (NCBI taxonomy): domain Eukaryota; kingdom Viridiplantae; phylum Streptophyta; class Pinopsida; order Pinales; family Pinaceae; genus Picea; species Picea mariana. Next base: position 8,877 of record JASDQU010503596.1, read on the forward strand.
TAGGCTKCATGTCTTGTTGGGTGTTCATCACACCCTAGTGCGGAATGGGATTCAGCAACACGGTTGGGGGTGGTTGTTGCATGTATTKTTGTGGGGCCTGCTGAGGGGCAGGTGGTGTTGGAGAGTGTGGTACACCTCCTGAGTCTTTCATTCGTTTAAAATCAGCGATTTYGGGACAATGATGAGTATAATGACYGAACTCACCGCAAAGGGCACAAGAGAAGGTGGTTATAATAGTATTATTATTTCTCCCTTGACGTCGGTTGTTATTTCCCCCCTRGGGTTCTGATTCCCTTGATTCTGGTTGCCCCCAGTAGGTTGGTTCTATTGGGGKTGATTCTCGTCTTGACCTGGGTTGATATTGTTCCTGTTTTTTTCTTTCTTTTTGTCATTATTCAACTGATGGGTCGGATTTTCCATATTCAKTTGTTCAAAATTTTGATATTGTTGAAGGGGAGAGGGTTGAACAAAATTCACCCCAGCGTGAGGGTGTGGGGGAGCCATGGGTTGTGGAGGACCAGGGAATGRAAAGTATGGATTAGGTGGGAGTTGTAATCCGTAAGGTACATAGGAAGGCATGGCGCTTTCGCTAGTACTTAGAGTATAAGCTGAGGTAGAGGGAGTACCAGAACTTGTTTGGATAGGTGGGTGTATTGGGGGTGTCGGTCATGGCCCACTGATGGGTGGAGGAATAGCAATAGGGTATGGTTGTTGATAAGGGTGTGGGGGGTAATAAGAGGTTCCCCCATATGCCGGAGGATATTGAGGTGTGCCATACATTGGTGGTTGTTGGGGTTGTGGACTGTGGTGCGTGGTATTACCAATCAATCTGTCTGTTGAGTGAGACATACTGAGTTTGTCTTGATCGAATGGAACAGGTTTTGGGAGATCAGGAAGTACTATGTATAAGTACCCTAATTATGAATAGATGAGGTTGTATTGTTGAGCCTTACTGATGGCTTCTTCTTCTGATTGAGGGAAGGTGGAAGCTACATCTTTATCAAGGAGAGAGACAAGTGATCTGAGAAACCAGTCAAGACACTATTGTTTGGTGGTTTTGGCTTTGCACAAACTACATCATCTATGCCACTCATGAATGTGATCAACGATATGTGTGGCTGAAGTTTGTTTAAAATTAGAGAGTAGTTCAAGACCATTGTCATGGAGGATTGGTAATTGGAAGAATGTCAAAAATGCTTTGGCCAAGGACTCGAAAGTCACATGGGACCCCGATTTTTCATCTACATACCATTTGGCTGATGGGCCAGTGAGTGTGCATTGAAATAATCATAGTCAGATGGAATCAGCCATAATGTTGTTGGAAGAGCACCATAAGTGGAAAGTCATGACATGGTTAGCAGGGTCATCTCCTGTCTTTCCTTCAAACTTGGGGATGTCTAAAAGTAGTTTGGTAGGCATTGCATGCCATGTGGGGTCATGCAATATAGGATCATTTGTGAGTTTTCTTAGATCTGGTATGTTAAGAAAGGCCAAATATGGCATCTGTAGTGGAGGCGGAGGATTAGTTCCAGCCATGGTGTGAGTGTTCTGTGAACCTAACCCTTGAGGGGGGCTAGGTGGGTTGGTACTTCCCCCTTGAGAGGAAGTTGGCCCCCCGCTTCCGTGTAAAGGAGAGAGAGTGGACGAAGGAACATGGGAAGTGGACCCAAGTAATGTGGAACCAAGCAAAGCTGATCCTAAGATAGTGGCACTCACTGGAGTGTGTGAAGGTGGTGTCGATGAGTTGGCAAGACTAGGAACTCCCCCTAGAATAGGAGGCAGGTTTAGCAAGCGTCTGGAATGACGAGGGTTTTGTGGGTCCCCTATGATGTCCGACTAGCTGAGTGGATGTGTGCAAATTGTGGTGAGAGTAATAAATAAATAGCAGCCTTTGTTGCAAATTTTGAACTTTACACGATATATATCTAAATCAAAAATGTAATCAGAAGTGCATCATACATAAAGTGTTTTGAAAAAGAGGCATATATGTGGATAAGTGGGTTTTGTCCGTGTGGGGAATCAAAGAAAACAAATGCTCCAGTCCTAAAAGACGTAACGTCCTTCCTCTCAAATAGCACTGGACCTTCCAATAGTACTCAATAGTGGGGTCTGAAGTCATCGGAAGAGAAACTAGTGAACGATGAAATAATCAGTTATAATGAGAGGTAAAGGGGGCATATCCTGAAAGAGCCGGGGATATTTCCCAATAGCCACACAAAATCTGATCAAGGTGCAATTGCAGCCCACAATTTCCACCTGGGTAGATGTCCTAAAATTTGGTCACTAGGTACCTCGGTCAAAGTGCGGCATTTAGATTTTCGGCCTAATAAATGGGTCACAAGATGGATCCTGTCCAACAAGGGGGTGCCTCAAGGGGGGACACATTGAACAACTGAACCTTGGCCTTCAACCCTTCACGAGTATCTCCCTGCCTTATGGTGTTAGGAACACTTAACTTGGAGGATTTTCAGATCCTTATTTGACAACTTCTATTGTTTTGACAATGTGAGAACCAGATAACGGGGAGTTATTTGGATGGCTATTCCCAAAATCCTACCTAGACTAAAAAATTTCTTTTGGCACCTCCTGTGGAGGAAAACTTAGTGAGTTTTTAGAAAAAATTTAGATGTGGTTGTTTGAGAGATTGGGGGTGTGAACCAACCTCGTTGAAATTAAATGGGAGTGGATAGTTTTGTCAAGAAAAGGATGGGGTGTTTCGGAATCCCTTTGGAGGAAAATTACTTTGACCTCCACGTTTCCAAAGGAAAACTATGTGAGTGATAAGTGACTTTTGTGTGTGAATGAGTGAAAGTGTGCCAATGTTTTAATGAATTAGGTGTCACCTTGCTGCATGTGGACTTCGCTTGGTCCTTACAAGTGTTGATTACCTAATTAACTAAATTCCTTTGGTACAACCTTGTGTAATTAAAAAGTCCCTAGGAAACTAGCATGTGGATATGTGGGTCCTTTACTATTCATTTAACTCCCTATTGTGATTTAATCTAAGAAAATCTTTGAAACTATCCTAGATTGTGATCATGTGGGCATGTATGGGCTCGTTACAAAACCTTTAAGCTTCCCTAGTGATTTAATCTAAGAAAGTAAATTTCAACACTATCCTATATTTTTAGCATGTGGGCATGTATGGGCCCGTTACAATCTTGAGATGTGTTTGAAAAATATACTAAGAGGAGTCTCGAGGGGGGATATTGTCCTCTCCTAAAGGTTTTATTCTTTTTAAGGGAGGTGAAATTGTCCTACAATATTTTTCTGATTCTCAAGGTCACTTGGAAGCGTGAGAGAAGAGCATACTAAGCGATTGTTATCCAACTTCTGGTCCCAATGCAAGTTTTATGTGATTACAAATGATTCCAACTTATACTTTTAGTCAAAGCAAGCCATCCATGTGGAAAAATGAAAGCAAAAGAGGAAATAATGATTTAAACCCCTTAAGTGCCTATGTGTTTTGACTAATCCCTGTATATGAAGAGGGAACTAAGTGTGGTGCAGATTACAATATGCATGAAATCACTTTTAAGAAGGATAGGGGCCTTCCCCAAATCACAAAAAACATTACAATGTGTATTTTTCTGTACAGGTGCACGGGTTTCAAAGTAGATAGAGGCGCATTGAGAGCCTGTGCGTAGACTGAAACAGGCTTTTGGGTGCAGGTGCGCAGAACAACATTGTGATTTTGGCACACGTGTGCATGATGCATGAATGTGGGCCAATAAACCTGCGCACAACTGACACACGGTCGTGAAGAAAATTTCGGATGGAATTCTCTCAATTCAACTTTGAATTGGATGTTTTGTAGGTCGGCTTGGGCCGGTTAAGGTACTTGTAGGTTAAATAAACCAAAAGAAGAGCTATAAAAACCTAAATGGGGTAGGAAATTGATACCTTTCCCCATTGGATTCCTCAATATGTTGTGCCTCTTTTGCCACCTAAATGAGCAAAACAGAGGTGCTTACAAGCTTAGTTGGGTTACCTAAGAAAGACAGTTGTAAAGGAAAGGGTTAGAGAAAAAAATATAAAAGAACAAACTAAGAAATAAAAGAACAACTAAACTATTGAGCATAAGGACATAAGAACAAAAAACCAATAAGACTCATGTCACCAATGGAAAAGATTATATTAGTGAAAGAAAACACCAGGAATAAAGAGGACTATGGGTCCCTTCTTCCTCCAAGGGAGGGCTCTTGGACCCCCACAACTAAGCTCTTCTTACAGCTTTGAATGAAATGATGAAAGAATCCCAAGCAAATACACTCAAGAGGGGAGATGGATTGCCCAATGTAATGGTGCTAGTATACTCTTGATGAGAATAGAAGATATTTCAAGAGAATAGCAGCAGCATAACTTTGCTAATGAATTCCTTGAAAATGAAGTGCACCCATGGCCTTGTTTTATAGCACCTCTTTGAGGTATTGTGCAACCAACTTGTAGTGTGAAAAGAGGCTATTTAGGGAATTTTTAGGTCTTTGACCAGCCACCCAGTCGAATCCAGTCGATATTTGGGTGTCAAATCAACTTGGAAGCTAAACTAGAAGTGGGTGGGAGGCCAACCAATCTCATAAATGTGGCGTTCTTAGATGTGCACGGATTTTAGTGACCACAGTTGCGCATCGTGCACATGTGCGCTTTTCCTGCATTTATGGATAGCGCATGTACGCATGCGCCCTGTGTAGTCATAGCACACTTTAATTTTATCATTGGTTGTATAGTTTTGGATCTTTTGGAAATGCTTTTGTGGTAATTTTGGTCCATGGGTGACCTCATAACTGTTTGACGATGCTAGATTTCTGTAACCATTTGCAGACAAAATTTCAGTGATAACAGCTTCCTTAGGGTACATCTCTTAGAACGTCATTTTGATTACATTACCTATATCCATGTTCCTAAGATTAAATCAAATGATAGATACTCTAGATAATCAAGTATTATATTGGCATATTGCACACACATACACATGTACATACATTTGTAAAAATGTGATCTATAAGACATAAATATGTAAGTATATATATATATATATATATATATATATATATATATATATATATATATATATATATATATCAAAAAGTGTCAGAGTACATAGGTGGGCATGAACGCCTCAAAAATATATATCCAATCTACATATCGGGGCTTATTCCCTAAAAAATATACAAAAAGAGTGCCCTCAGCACATAAAAGGTCCATCCTAGCTAAGCATGGGGCCTGTTGGACCTACCATAGTGAAAAATGACATTTTCCAAACGCCGAAAGAGCTGGACCCAAGTCTATGGCACCCCAACTACATGAGGCTACATCGATGGTGCAACATCCTCAATCTCGGCCATGGGAAATGCACAAGTGAGCACGGTGAGGTTCCGCACCACCCGTCTCAAAAATCTCTCAGCCTCTTCGGCTGGAGGTCCCCCTGCTGCTACTGTTGGTCCAGAGGCTATTGTTGGTATTGCCTCTGGTCGAGGACATCGCTTGGTCCTCGAGAAGTCTATCGGACACACTGGTCCCACATATTTACATAATAGATACATAGGTTTCAAATACTCTGATTCACATAGGACAGTAGATCTACACACACCTTGCCAGATCCTCCTTCCCTGAGTCAGGTCACGGCACAAAGCCTCTTTACAATCACTTACACTTAGCTTTGCAAGTTCTCATGCACACAGTATGCACAAAGCTAACTCAATCACATAGATCCAACTACTTACATCACTTGCACTCAGCACAATATACCACTTAACACCATGTCTCTCTTACTTACATTGCCTATATTTCTATTTATACATTAGAAGAGGGGCCAAGGCATGGGTAAACCCATGGGCCGACATCCCATACCCATTACATAAACCCTAAACCCAAAAATTCCCTAAGAAGGGGTCGACATCACATGATCTCTACTTCGCCTTGCACTCCGCCTTCGACCAGCCTGTCGAAGTCCCAAAACTGGTCAAACTTGATCAAGGTTCTCCAAAACTTGGTCAAGGGCCAACAGGCCCCCAACACTCACCTATGACTCATCCCGAGTCACTCTGATATGGGTAACTCTGCCTCAAATGCCTTGATCTTGGCTCGAGTTTCCTTGACCTGTTGCTTTTCCAAATCCTCTTGCTTGGCAAACTCTTGAATAACCTTCTCTGTCACAGGTTCTTCCAAGCATTGTTCCACTGTGGTGAACACTTGTTCCAGTTCTGCACCTCATCCTTCAATCTCCTAAAAAATTATGCAAGTTGCATCCTACACTGGATGGAATCGCTGAGTTACTTACATGAACTTACTCTGTATGGCATGGAATTTTTGTTGAACTTTGCATTGTTCCTGGGATCGTTTCATCCTCTTGACTGTTGATAGTGGCTTCAACTGTGCTTGCACCATTGCTTCTTGTTGCTTGGCCCACTGAAGCTGTGACTCTTGTGTCCTTAGTTCAGGGTCCTTTGCAAGGTGCTCTTAAGTCTATGCACTTCGACTACTGAGTTGTTTACATTCTAAGGCCAATGCCTTGATTCTCTGGACTACGCTCTGGGCAATTTCTTCTCTCTGGTCTCGCACTTCCTGCAGAGTTATTAGCACTTCTTGTAACTCCAGTTTTGCTACCCTCTGTTGGAGTTGTTGAATGGCTTCAGCAAGCTTCCCTACTTGGTTTTCCACTGGGTCTTCTTCCATCTGTTCTAAGCCCATCACAGAGCTAAGTTCTCTAGTGACTGCTTCTTTAACTCCAATATGCTCTGTGAGCAGTTGTTCCTTCTCCTTCTAGATATGCACTCTATCCTCTTCAAAATTGGCTTGGATGACGTCTTTTTCTTGTTGCACAACCCAGCGTTGCTCTATGGCTTCCTCTTTTGATTTCTTTAAGGCCTTTGTGGCCTATTATTTTTCTTCCTAAACATGACAAAGGAGAGCTTCGATCACATCTTCTATTCAGCGTAGCTAGGTAGGATCATATCCCAACTCTGTTCCTTCTGATGATGGTGGTGCAGTAGACACTGTGCGACTGAAGTAGAGGGCTTGTTGTACACCTTTAAGCTCTGTTGAAATTATCATACATGGTCTCTTGTTTGGCTTCACTGCGCTATAAGATATCTTCTAAGGTATCTGAGATAGCGGCGATGATGATATCTATGTCATCCATCGTGATCACAGTCTGCATCTATGGTTTACTAGCTTTGGAATTCTTCCATGATGTAGGTTTCATGGGGGAAACCTTTCTTTTCTTAGAGGTATTAACTTCATCAAGAGGATCCCTAGGCATTGTTCTTCACCTTGTTTCTTCTTTTCTTCTTCTCCTTTTTCCTCTTCTTTGTCTACTTCATCATCACCTCCCCCTCCAAGTGAGTCTAAAGCAGTCTCTTCTAAGGTGTTGTTCCGCTCCTGTACCTCTTCCTTTTTCTTCCTTCTGCTACTGTTGGGTGAATCATACTCTTTGTGAGTAACCACAAGACTTTCTTTGAGGTTGGGGTCGAATAGTTCAGCCTGGTTGACTGGTATAAGGAGATCTGCAGGCCACTCCTTAGTTATTTCTTCCATGTCCTCCTCAGTGAGATTATAATAAGATTGGAGCTTTTATTTATGTTCGTCTCCACGCGTAGTGATATAAATAAAATGTCTATCTGCGTGGAACTTCAAAAATGGTGTTAAGCTGTGCAAGGTGTTCAGTGTCATATGAGGGAAAGACTCAATATCCCTCTTTAACTATAGGTAGTAGGTGTGGAACACCGCGTTTGACTGTCATTGTTTTTCCATGTCGCTCTAATACCAGAGCGTGGTGAACTTCATAGCTAGGGGTTTGAATGGCTCAATCTCAAGGAAGGTCTCTCCTTCCGACATCTCCCAGGAAATGAAGGTGATTAGGATCAGTATCCAACTAAAATCAAACTCATTGCCCTGATCCTGAGCTTCACGGAAGTCTTTTTCTAACTGGTTGACGAGGTAACTCGCCCAGTTCATTTGTAGTCCTTCAATGCATTTTCCCGTGAGGTCAACAATGAACCCCATGACCTGCATGGGTTTGTTCTTCCTTACTATCTTACCAGTGATCAATTGGCAGTCTAGGTGCACTGCACCATTCTGAATGGAGGCTACCTTGTAGCCTCACTTCCCCTTTTCAACATCACCATAGGTATCTTTAATTTTCTGTGCCAGGGAG
>JASDQU010503597.1:57822-71376 GCA_032191745.1 Picea mariana
CTAGAGACTGGAATTGTTTTTCTAAAAAGGAAACTTGATAAAGGAACCAACCAATCAAGATTTGAAAACAGTTCAAAAATCTTGGATGATATTCTTAACAATCAAAGATCATCAAGCAATAAGACATGACTGGTTTAAGATCAAAATAAATCTAACAAAGGATATAACTCTACATCTCAGGAAACTGATAAAAATCCAAAAAGTTATGCAACTGCCTTTCAGAACTTTTTCAAGAAGGAAAAAAGAAAAATAAAGACTGATTCTAATCAACAAAAAATTTCCCTCCCTTCAAAATAAAATTAATATAGAAGGAATACAACTACAAGAATAAATCCCCCCAAAAGGTATCAACATCTCTTTCTTGGCTATTGCTTCTCTTGCAATAATTTTGGGCATAAAGCATTACATTGTAGAGCTTATGGAAAGAACAATCATAAAAGTGTTCAAAAATATGGTTATAAGAACAACAAGAATAATAATAATCAAGAGAATAGAAACTATAATTCATTCTCTCCATTACAAGATTACAATGTTGAATGCTACAAATGCAACAATTATGGTCATAAAGCTAGTGATTGTAGACTACCAAAGCATTTCATGAAGACTTCCAACATTCAAGAAGAAAAGCATAAAAACAAATGGAAAGAAAAGGAGACAAAGTGTAAGGTAGACTTATATGCTAAAAAAGAAGAATCCAATGGTATGTTGACAGTGGATGTTCAAATCATATGACATGGGATCAAGACAAATTCCTCAGTTTAAAAATAAAAGAAAAAGGAAGGGTTACTTTTGGAGATGATGTCTCTGCCAAGATACTTGGAAAGGGTACAGTTAGTCTGGGAAATAACAGAGCTAAAGTAGAAAATGTACTATTAGTTGAAAATTTGAAGCCTAATATCCTCAGTGTGAGCCAAACATGTGATCAAGGACACATACTCATATTTGACTCTAAAAAATGTGAGATTAGAAAATAAGTCTCAAGAAAATTAGTGGTTGTTGCATCAAGGACACCAAGTGATATATATATATCTTAAACATAGAAGAAGAAGAGAAATAATGCATGAGCCAAATAGATCAAAGTTGGATATGGCACATAAGAATGAGACACATAAGATTTGATAATTTTATAAAATTTAGTAAAAAAAAAGCCGTGAAAGATATGCCAAAGATTATAAAACCTTAAAACTCTGTTTGTAAGCACTGCCAATATGGAAAACAAACAAAAGTAAGATTCAAGACAAAAAAATACTCTACATCAAAACCATTAGAAATTGTTCATACTGACCTCTGTGGACCAACAAGAACTAAAAACATACAAGGTGAACATTACTTCATTTTATTCATTGATGACTATACTAGAATGACTTGGGTATCCTTTCTCAAAGAGAAATTAGAAGCATTCGAAAAATTTAAAGTATTCGAAGAACATGTTGAAAATGAGACTGATCTCAAAATAGTGTGCCTAAGATCAGACAATGGAGGGGATTTACCTCAAATGAGTTCAACAAATTTTGTGAAACTCATGGAATTAAAAGACACTTTTCAGCTATGAGAACTCCTCAACAAAATGGAGCTGCTGAGAGAAAAAATAGAACTGTTAAAGAAGTATCCAAAACTATGTTAAATGAATCCAAACTCCCAGATATATATTGGAGAGAAGCAATGTATACAATAATTTACACACTTAACAAAGCACAACTTAGAGTTAACCATGACAAGGAACCATATGGGTTGTGATTTGGCAGACCAACATCAGTCAAACATTTCAAAGTATTTGGGAGTAAATGCTATATTAAGAGAGATGATGAAAACATAGGAAAATTTGATTCCAGATCAGATGAAGGCATATTTATTGGTTACTCATCCAACAGAAATGCCTACAGATGCTATAACCTGAGGCTGCACAAAATTGTGGAAAGTGCAAATGTAAATGTGGATGATCTAAAATCAAGAAGAATCAAATCTCAAGATAATCTACTATTTGATGAAAGGAGAAGAAATGATGATGATGAAAAAGAAATTGAAGAAATATAAGAGGATGAATCAAAAAGTGAAGAAGAAAAGGAAGAGGAAGAATCACCAAGACAAGATTCAAAAGCACCATCAAGGAGAGTACAAAGAAATCATCTTGAAATTCAAATAATAGGCAACAAAAGTGCTGGAGTTGAAACAAGAAGAAGGATAACATATGAATCAGAACAAACAATGCTCTCCCTAATAGAACCCAAAACATTTGCAGAGGACAACAAAGATGAAGAATGGATCAAAGCCATGAATGAATATCTTGATCAAATAGAGAAAAATTAGACTTGGGAGCTTGTCCCAAGACCAAAAATGAAAATGTGGTAGGGACCAAATGGATTTAAAAAAATAAAATTAATGAAGATGATCGAGTTATAAGGAATAAATAAAGATTAGTGTGCAAAGAATATGCTCAAGTAGAAGGGATTGAATTTGAGGAAACATTTTCCCCAGTAGCCAGATTAGAAGCTATCAAAATGTTCTTGGAATTTGCATACTTTAAAAACTTTAAGATATATCAAATGGATGTTAAATCAACATTCTTAAATGGAAATTTAGAGGAATAAGTTTATATCGAACAACTTGAAGGATTTATGTTATCAGAGAATCAAGACTATGTTTGTAAATTAAATAAATAATTGTATGGTCTCAAAGAAGCTCCCAAAGCATGGTTATCAAGACTTGATAATCATCTACAACAACAAGGATACAAAAAAGGAGCTACTGACAACAATATTTACACTAAAATTGAAACTCAGAATATGATTATTGTTGTAGTATATGTGGATGATATCATCTTCGAAAGTAATTTAAACCCTCTAAGCAAGCAATTTGCTATAGAAATGCAAAAAGAATTCAAAATGCCAATGATTGGTGAACTAACATTCTTCTTAGGATTACAAGTATCACAATCAAACAAAGGCATATTCATATCTCAAACCAAATACATTAAAGAAATGTTGAGGAAATTTCAAATGGAATATTGCAAACCTATGAGCACTCCTATGATTACAGGATGAAAACTAAGAAAAGATGATGAATCACTAGAAGTAGACCAAACCATGTATAGATCAATGATTGGTAGCCTATTATATGCAACAACAAGAAGACTAGTTATCATGGAAGATGTAGGTTTAGTGGCCATATTTCAATCTGCATGTAAAGAAACTCATATGAAGGAAGTTAAGAGGATGTTTAGATACTTCAAAGGCACCTTGGATTTTGGATTATGGTATCAAAAAATGAAAGACTTCACATTAACTGTTAGGATATTTAGACACTTAAGAGTTAGTTAAGATCTACTTGGTATAATGTGTTGTTAGGTAAAAGTGTGTTTCTTTAGTATGCATTAGTATGCATTTGTAGTTAGGAAATCTACCGACCACGATATGTTCCCGACATAGAGTGATCCGATGACTCATATTCTCCTCGATATTAAAGACCATTGATCCGTGGCTCAACACCCGATTGGTCCACAATCTCTATTTAAAGAGCATGGAGGGTCATTTACCAATGATCGATTGTGAGAAAATCTCTTGTAAAATCTCTCTGTAATGTTTTTATTTTGCATTAATAAACTGCTCCAAGTGGCTGTGTTGGCTGGGGCCGTGGATGTTTCCCTATAGGGGTTTTACCATGTCAAAACATTGGTGTGTTGATATTTGATCTATTTTTGTGAGTGGTTACTGAATGTTTTCATCCTCTGTTGGAATATTTGTGTTGTCGAACATGGTATCAGAGCCAGTTTGAAGACCCGCTCCTGTTGTAGATCGAGATCGTGAAGCTGAGTTGACTCATATCCATTTTATGCCATTTCCATACATTTATGGGTTGAGAGGACTATTCCATTGCATCCTGAGAACTCATTTTAGTCAGGTCCACTTTTCGTTTCACTCAAAAAGGTTTTTGTTTTCCCAAGATACGACCATTTCAGTCAGATACAGAGGTATAAAGCTTGAATACGCCATTTTTAAATTTTTGCAGAGTATTATTTTGGTTTTATATTATTTTTTTCCGGATTGATACTCTTTTAGATATGCGTATTCTCTTTTACCCGCACCCTGTTCGATCTCGACAAATCATAAACATATTGGAAAATGTGCATTTTCCAGGTTAGCTAACCGAGATCTAACCCTTGTTGTCGTCGAGAAGCGAAATTTTTTTCTTGTGTGAAAAGAGGTTTTTTTTACAACAACAACACTCTTGCTAAACAATATGATATGTTTTGCTAGCCCATTTGGTTAAAATTTTCCGTATTAATTAAGAGGTTTGGAGTTCAAGTCTCTTTTTTTGTTACCTTTTTTGAAAAAGTTCATGCTCAATTGTACAATGTATTTCACTTCAAGTATAAAAGTGAATCACTATAAGTAGCTTTATTTTAGAGTTATTTATTTTGCATGTGGCTTTTATTTTATAAAGTAACTTCATTGTAAAAGTGATCCCCACTTCTTTTTATAAAATTGGGTCACTTCATAAAGAAACATACATCACCACATGGTTTTTTGGTTACCATTAATGCCTTTTTTAAAAAGGGCATAACTTTCACATCCAAAGTCCATTTTTATTGCCGGTTTTTTTAAAACCACCTAATTTTTCAAGATATTTCCATCCAAATTATTAGTTTCAGTTTTTAAATCCATATTATCTACATATTTAATATGAATTCTTCCAGTAATATTTTGCTTACCAACACCAACTACTTCCAATGGAAATCTCATATGTAGGATTTATTAAGAAGTAAATGCTTGTACCAGATTACTTTGGGAAAGAAAAACGAACCCACTGATGCTGATAAGAAATTAAAATGGGATAATAGGAGTGACAAAGCACGTGGACTAATCAAATGTCCATCTCTCCTAATTTAAGGTTCCACCTTAAAGAAATTGATGACCCCGATGAAGCTTGTGAAAAGATTGAATTTGTGTTTGGTAAACTCAATATTATTCGAGCACAACAATTAGAAAATCAAGTATTGACTTTAATTCCAAGTAATTTTTCTTGCATTGGAGACTATCTATCTAAGTTTAAAACACTCATAATTATATGTGAAGAATGTGACATAAAGATGGAGGAAGAGAATTACACATATCTTATTCTTTCTAAGCTAGGTAGTGCATATTATGTGTTTGTATCTACCTTTTATTCCATGAGAGAGGCTCTAGGGAAAGCTTATCAAAACCCACTCTTGAGTTCTTTTTTTTTGCTTTGATTAGAGAGGAAGATAATCTTGTACAACTTGGAGTGATCATCACTGCAGGTACCTCAAACATACTCTTAGTCGCCTAACAAAAAGATAAACCCAAGAATCCCAAGAAGAAACATCCTCGCTACAACAACAAGAAACATAAGGGCCCTAAACCTACTCAGACGACTTCAACTCCTAATGGTGATAAAGGATCAAAATATAAAAATAAGAAGACTGACAGACATTGCAACTTTTGCGATAAAGATGGTCATGATGAGTCCAAATGTTTCAAGAAGATGGCAGCTTTAGAAGCAACAATGAAGACATACAAAATCAATATTGATTCTACTACTTCATCTTCTTCTCATGGACATGCACTTTCTGCTTCTGGTTTCGCCTTCAATACAACTACTGCTTCTTCTGATGAGTGGCTTATTGATTCTGGAGCATCTTATCATATGGATAAGGATAAAGACATATTTTCTTCTCTAAATGAATGTAACAACAAGAAAATATTTTTTGGTGATGATAGATCTCTTAGTGTTGTGGGATCTGGAGTAGTTCAAGTAGATAATGGTCATTTCAATGATGTATTATGTGTTCCAATTATTTCTTGCAACCTTCTATCGATATATCAAATCACTCATTCAGTTGAAGGTAAAATCATAGAGTTTTCACCTCACCAAGTTGTAATCAAGGATCTAAAAGATCCTAAGCATGTTCTTGCAAGTGGAATTGATGATGATATTACTAGGTTGTACAAGTTTGACAACTTTGGGTCATCATCTTTTTCATCAGTTTTTGTTGCTCATAGTGATGACTTGAACAAACTTTGACATGAGTGGTTTGGTCATCTAAACTATCACTCATTGCAGCAACTATGTAATCAACATATGGTGACTGGTCTTCCTCCCATTTCATGAAGAGATGGTGTTTGTGCTGGTTGTGTTCTCGACAAAAATCATCGAGACAATTTTGACAAACATGCCTCTTGGCATGCCTCGGGTCCTTTGCAATTTGTTCACAGTGATTTGTGTGGTCCACTTTCTATGCCTTCTTTTTCTGGGTGCAAGTATTTCTTAACTTTTGTTGATGACTTTTCCAGACGTACTTGGGTTTACTTCTTAAAACTTAAGAGAAAAGTTTTTGACAAGTTTTTGGCCTACAAGGTCCTTGCAGAAAAGAAATCTGAACATAAAATTCNATAATGGAGGCGAATATGTGAACAATAATTTTACAAGTTACTGCACTACACAGGGCATCCAAATGCAACACACTGTTCCATATACACCACAAAAAAATGGTGTTGCTGAGAGAAAGAACCACACATTAAAAGAAATGGCTAATTGTATTATCCAATCTAAGGGATTAAATCTAAAGTATTGGGCGGAAGCCATCAACTGTGAAAATTACATAGTAAATCACACTCCCTCAAAGGCTCTTAAAAGTATAACACTGAAAGGATCTTGGACTAAAATTAAACCCGATGTAAGTCACTTCTGTGTATTTTGCAGTATATCATGGGCTCACATTCCTGATGAGAAAAGGAAAGCATTGCAGCCTAAGAGTGAGAAATGTATATTTGTTGGTTATTCTGAAGATGTCAAAGGTTATAGACTTCTTCAACCACATTGTAATGAGATTATTATTAGAGATGTTAAATTTGATGAAAATATCTTGGCCTGCGAGCCTAATTCGACGATTGTGCCTTCTTCGGCTTGTGATCCATCTTTGGCGTTTGTGCCTTCTTCGGCCTGCGAGCCATCTTTGGCATTTGTGCCTTCTTCTTTTCCTATTCTGGTTTCTTCTTCAGATGATGAAAGTGAGTATGAAAATACACCTTCCTCTAGATGAGTCATTTGAACCTGAACCAACACCAACTCCTCCGCTTCCTATATGGGTTCGTTCAACATGAGAAACAACTGGTGATCTTATTGGCGATCCTTTAGATCAATGTCGGACATGTTCACAGTTTCAGTGAGCCTCTTCTCTTTTGGCTCAAGTTTAAGAGACTCATGATCTAGAGACATTTGCAGAAGCTTCAGGTCATCCAGATTGGGATACAACAATGAATGAAGAGTATTGTTCTTTAATGTAAAACAATACTTGGGATCTTGTACCTCTTCCAAAAGGAAGAAAACTTGTCATATTTAAATGGGTCTACAGAACTAAGTATGCATCAGATGAAAGTATTGAAAGACACAAGGATCTGTTATTTTCCAAAGGATTTTCCCAAGTTAAAGGAATTGACTATAATGAAACCTTTGCCACTATAGCCAAAAGGAATTCCATCCACCTTGTTCTTGCCCTTGCTACCTCACATAAATGGGAGGTCCATCAGATCGCTGTTAAATACGCCTTCTTGCATGAAGATTTGCAAGAATAAACTACATGGAACAACCTCATGGCTATGTCCAGAATGACTCTAGCCTTGTTTGTCTCCTTAAGAAATCTCTTTATGGTCTTAAGCAAGCTCCCTGAGCTTGGTATGCTAAAATGGAGAGCTTTCTTATTAACACTAGATTCTCTAGATTCCATTCCGATCCTATGTCTATACCAAGAAAGTAGGAATCCATCTCATCATCCTTGTCCTTTATGTTGATGACCTTATCCTTACTGGTAGTGACTCAAAACCTTTAAACCATGTGAAAAATAGCCTTAAAAAGAAATTTGAAATGACAGACTTAGGATTTTTTCACTTTGTCCCTGGCCTCCAAGTTTTGCAAACCAATGAAGGAATTTTGCTTTCCCAGTCTAAGTATTCTTGTGATCTTCTTCGTCGCTTTCACATGGATGATTGTAAACCAACCCCTTCTCCCTTCTAGTCTGGAGTCAATCTTACTACCACCTGTACTTCTCCCAAAGTTGATGCCCATCTGTACCGTTAGTTAGTTGGTAGCCTCTTATACTTGACTCACACCAGTCCTGATCTTTCCTTTGCTGTTGGTCTTGTTGGTCGGTATATGAAAACATCCCATGAAATCCATTGGAAAGTAATTAAAATAATATTTCATTATGTCCGTGGTAATGTTCAGTTCGAGATACATTACAGTTCAGGGGGGGACTCCTTTATTGGTTGGTTTCACTGATTCAGATTGGGTCGGTGACCCTGCTGATCATAAATCTATTGCAGGTTATTTTTTTAGCCTTGGTTTAGGACCTGTCATTTGGGCCTGTAAGAAACAATAGGCTATTTCACTTTCTTCAGTAGAAGCAAAGTACCGAGCAGCGGTAAATGCAATTCAAGAATCCTTGTGGCTTCGATAGATCCTTTAAGAGTTTGGATTCCAGTAGCAGCATCCGACCAGCCTTTGGTGTGAAAATTAGAGTGCCATCGAGCTCACCAAAGACCCATTTCAACATCAACGCAAAAAACACATCGAGCTACACATGCACTCCATCAGAAAGCTCATTCATGATGGAGTTATTGAGGTGCTCTTTTTCCCTACAAAAGATCAAGTTGCAAACATTTTCATAAAGTCTCTTACAGAAGAGAATTTTTCCAAACTTCTATCTATGTTAGGAGTTCATGAAGTTGTCATCAAGGGGGGATAGGCTCTAATGCCTCCTTCCTTCTCCTATTGTGTCAATATTGTAAATCCTTCAGTCCTATCCCAAGTTGTTTTTCAGGGGGGATGTTAGGATATTTAAACACTTAGGAGTTAGTTAAGATCTACTTGGTCTAATGTGTCATTAGGTAAAAGTGTGTTTCTTTAGTATGCATTAGTATGCATTTGTAGTTAGGAAATCCGATGGTCACAATATGTTCCCGACATAGAGTGATCTGACGGTTCATATTCTCCTCGATCTTAATGAACATTGATCTGTGGCTTAACACCCGATTGGTCCATGATATCTATTTAAAGATCACGAAGATTCATTTAACGATGATCGTTTGTGAGAAACTCTCTTGTAAAATCTCTCTGTAATATTTTTCTTTTGCATTAATAAAATGCTCCAAGTGGCTGCATTGGCTGGGGTCGTGGATGTTTCCTTGTAGGGGTTTTACCATGTCAAAACATCGGTATGTTGATATCTGATTTGGTTGTGTGAGTGGTTACTAAAGGTTTTTTTCCTTTGTTGGAATAACTGCGTTGTCGAACATCAATTGCATATACTGATGCAAATTGGGAAGGAAGTATTGATGACACAAAGAGCACTAGTGGAGGAACATTATTCCTAGGAAAATTTCTTGTGTCATGGCTAAGTAAAAATCAACCCTCCATATCACTATCTATAGTAGAAGCTGAATATATTGCTGCTGCATCCTACTACACTCAAGTAATTTGGATGAAACAAAATCTAGAATAATTACAAGTAAAGTATGATCATCCAATTATTCTTAATTGTGACAATACCAGTGCTATAAACCTTTCTAAAAATCTTGTCATGGACTAAAAAACCCAACATATCCCAGTTAAATTTTATTTTTTAAGGGAAAGGTTTCTGTAAAAATTGTTAAAGTGGAATATGTGGATAATAAATAATAGATTGCAGATATATTCACAAAACCTCTTATTAGAAGTACTTTTGAAAACCTTAGACCAAAATTGGGGGTAGTCTCCATATCCAATTAAATTGCACAAGCTTCATCAGAAAAATAGTACATAGACAGGGGGAGCATAACCTCAGAGGGAGCAAAGAAATATCCCTTCTTCCATTGCTGTCAAAGGGGGAGAATAACCAATCAAACCTAGTCAAGATTGAAAATGGGGTTTTTACTTTGTTTCCATCAATGCCAAAGGGGGAGAATGTTGGACATGGTGTCATGGAGTTGGCATTGATGTCACAGAGGGTCAAGGGTCAATATGGTCATCATTATAAATGGATAATCCAATATGGATTCATACACAATCACATAACTTTGTCTAGTTTTATGCCTATGTCTTTACCATCTACTGAAATAATAAATACAACATTGACACCAATTGTTTCCTCAGATCATTGTGTTAGTACTATTATAAAATCAGCCATCGGTAAACTTCGATCTGTGATAGGATTAAACATCTTCCCTCTATAACATATCTAAAATTGTTTTCATTGTCTACTCCATTAAGTCCGTGTCTTCATTGAAAAGCCAATTGTCAACATAGGGACATAAAAATTACAAAAAACTCATATGAGAACTTGATTAACGCCCATGTATTCATATCAATGTCTCAACAAAAATTTATACTGAAATATGTTACTCGGCAAAAAAATTCCCTAAGAAAGCTATGGATTTAATTGTAGGTCTGTCTTAAGGTAGAATGTAGGACTATCCACAACCTCATCACTGGAATAATTGATTCATTCTCCCTGAACTACATGCCAGCTAACAAAAGCAATTAGCGATGATAGACTAAGATCAAAGTCTATAATGATGGTCAAATTGGATGATGGTGATCGAGTATAAGTAATATCAGAAGAATCAAATCCATTTTCACATTTGAAATAGCACGAACGCTATTTACCAAGGGAAGACGCGAAGTAACATTATGCTAAATTTAACTTGCCACGTGTTAGCATTAAGTGTTATCGCATTTTGGATTGGGATTATTTCGAGTCCATGTTTCAAATGCGAAATTAATGAGGACTGCCCACTCAATCGTTGATTAAAACCCAACTATTGATTTTATTAGCACCTATATAAGCCTGGACCATACACTCAATGATTGATTAAATCCGAACCATGGATTTGTTTAAACACCAAAATAAGCTCTGTTTGTGCTCACTCTTAGTCACAAGTCAATGTTATATGAAAATATGAAACTGTGATTGGTTAAAGTGTTGGGATAATTCTTGGATATAAGTGTGATCACTTGGTAATAAGAAAATGCCACAATACTATTTCTCAAAGAACTCGGGCATAGCATTAGGTTATATGTACGAAGGTGCAATGAAGAGATTCAACAAAGACTAGTTATTCAAAGAGTTTTGACCAAATAGAGACCAATAAAAACCTAAATTAAGTCATGTAATTATGTTATAGATTAGGATACTTTCCCAATGAGTTAGCATGATTGGATAGTTCATGATGGTTACTACTTTGCATATTTGATGAAAACAAATTCTGACGACCAAACAAAATATTGAAAGTCATCTCGACTAGGATCCTAAATCAGTTAGAATTTCTATCCAAAAGGTTGAAAGATAAAACCTCTCGGATCAAAGCACCCAACCATTCTATTACAACTACAATGATTTTTGGCAAGTGAAGGGATAAATGTTGAACACTTACAAGGGATTTTGAAGTATTTTTGAATTAAAGCCAATTTTTAATTACAATATAAATGAGAACATTATTGAAGAGGTACATTGGTTCATACAAAGAGACCCAATGTTTTAGTATCATATACTTGTTGGAAGACTATATAAATAGATAAATCATGAAAAAGGAAAGTGTCTCTGAGAGATAATTAAGAAGATCAAAATAGAGGCAGATTCCAAGGAAGAATTCAACACCTAAAACATATACATGAAGTGAGGTTAGAAGGGAGGAGCAAGGGAGTATTATATTCCTCTATAGGTTGGAGCTTGAACAACAGGGAGTTGCAGTTCCTCAGGTTGTTTCTTGAAAACAAAGGATTGGAGTCCTCCATAGGTTGGAGCCTGAACTACAGGGAGTTGCAACTTCCTCAAGTTGGTGCTTGAAAACAAGGGATTGGTGTCTCCTTGAGTTAGTGATCAAAAGAAGGGATATTGGTGTCTCTTACAAGTTGTATCTTGTAATTAAAATATAATTTTTATGATTGTTACATTTAAATTTTGTATACTGTACATTCTTGTTGATCAATTGTTATGGTTAATAATTTTAATAATTAAATAATTCATTTAAATCGGGAAAAAGAAGCAATACTGATTCATCCCCCCCCTCTCAGTATTGAACAACATTTCAACAAAACTCTTATTAGCAGAAGAATAATCTCTACTCAAAAGAGGTTAGTTATTTTTTTGAAGAAAGCAATGAAAGTAATTTCGATAGTGAAAGAGAAAAAACTCTTTTCATGGTCACAAAAACAAGTATTGATGAATACAAAGGGAAATAAACGATGTATTTAGAAGAAGATGACAATGATGAAATATATGGGGAATTAGATCTTGAAGAAGAACTCATGTGTACCTTAAGCGAAATAAAGAAGCTTAGGAAAAATAATTTGAAACAAAAGCAACAAAAAAATAAATGAAGAAGATGATCGTGATTCAAAAGCCAAAATGTCAAAAATCCTTGAAGAAACATAAAATACTACCATGAAACTAAAGGTTCAATTAGAAGAAGCAAGAAGGGATGGAAGAAGTGGTGATAATCTAGCTAAAGAAGAAGGAATAACATTTTGAAGAGATAGAATATGAAATTGTTTCCTTAAGAAAGGAACTGGAGAAAAAAATTATTAAGTTGAATATAAGCTTGAAGTTTGAAAAGAGTATTGAAACCTCAGACAACATCATCAATTGTAAAAGGTATCCATTCATTAAGACTGGTCTTGGAAATGATGTTGTTGTTGCCTCCCTACCTACACCTGGCCTTGATACAACCAGGGAAGTTCTATTTGTTGTAGGAGGAGTTCAGACTGGTTTTCTAGTTGAACAACCTACTTTTGATTGTTTCGAACAAATTGATGAGTTGAATGTTCCTCACATGCCTGAATTTGAGCATGTTGTTATAGATGACATTGTTATCGATATTCCTAGTTGTTCTACTCCTATAAGTGAAACCGACCCTGATCCTACTTCCTCTGATCAAACAACACAAAAATATGTTTCCTTTCATCATCCTCACCATAAAAATCAAAGGAATTCCAATCATGCTTTCATATCTTTGTAGAAGAGACATAAAAGACATAATTGTGAACCAATGCCAACTACCAGGATAGATTGTGGTTGGATTGATGAATGGTCATGGAATCATTTGAACATATGTTTGAGGACTTCATATCATTTTGTATCATTGGTTGTACATTTGTGTAGTGTTCCTCTTACTCACTGATAATTTCCTTGTAAGTGGTCGACCAAGGATCGGCCCAACATGATAGTCGACTGGAGTTTCAACTGAGTATTCGTTGACTGAGTTTTGACTGGTTATTTGTCGACTAGAATTTTTGACAAGAAATATTACTACTACTTATTGATCCCTCATGGGGGGAATACTAGAAGTTGTCTATATGTGAACCCAACTGATGTCTTCTTGTTGACTTGATTGTTTCTTGTTGAATCGACTTGGATTTTATGAGACTGACCAAACCATGTTCGACTATTGTTGGATATGTACTACTTCTTATGTTAGATACAAAGACTGATTATGTTGCATTGTTGGTGATAGTGTTTGGACTTCTTCAGGAGTGCTTCTTTACCGTGTTTGAACAATTTTT
>JASDQU010503598.1:0-30290 GCA_032191745.1 Picea mariana
AATTTGAGCAAAATTTTGACCCCTGGTCCAGATTTTGATCAATGTACCCAACATATACCTCAACCAAAAGTCCTCATCAATTTCATCATCGAAATCTGATTTGTAACTCTGCAATAGATCTGATGTATATGATCACATACCTGCAAACCTTCCTTAACTTTAACAACAAGAGACTAGCATTTTCATCAAACTTTACTTTAGTCTCACATGACTAATTTTGGATTAGACAACAACCCTAACTTGAATTAATCATAACTATGTAATTGTAATGAATAAAGATATGAAAATAGTATACAATGTTCTTCAATGTCTTTTATGCAATTCCTCCATGTTTCACTACTTGGAACCTCTCAGAAAATGAGTTATAGCAAAATGGCATACCTTGTTGAATTTTGGATTATTCTAGAAAGAGAACTTGTAGAGCGTGCCTCGCACAAAATATTTGTTGTATGGGTCTGAAAATGGTACACATAATACTACATAATGTACCATAACCAATACATTTGGTCTTACCGAATTTGGATATGTTATGAAGAAGTTATGACATTTTTACCCGAAACACTTGTTTTAGACTAGTTTCAGGACTAGCCACAAACCTTATTTTCCACAAAGTCTAACTCCAAAAATAAAACGACCCACAAGCTGAAATTTTTATCATAGCTACTTGGATATGTTTCCTCAACGTCCTCTAAATTTCGCGGTCTGAATCATTCCAGAAAAAAAAAGTTGTTGCGAAAATGGTGGGAGTCCTGTAAATAACATACCTTAGAAAGCATCATCAAAAGAATTTATCCTCCCTTGAACTTCGATTTTCTTTACTTCACCTTCCCTCTGAAATTCACCTTAGATATCCTTTGGTTACCTCAGTCACTTGTAGATATTCAATATGCTCAAGTGTGATTAAGATGAGAGACCTGTGCCTCTTATTTATACTTTTATGTAGCTTTGTCAAGGGGTTACCTTCTAACCATCTTAAACCACTTTCCTTATTTTAGGTCTAACCCACTTCTAACCACTTGTCCACTTAGTAATTTCTCCATTAACTTTATTATTTAAATAATTTCTTTTGTATCCACTTTGACTTATAGTACACTCATCACTTCACTTTATTATTTAAATAATTTATTCTTGCAACCACTTTGACTACTTTGACCTTTTGGGGCTTCTAGATGACTCATGACAGGTCTCCAACTTCACATGGCCATAACTCTCTAACCGTGAGGAGTTATGTGACGTTCCACATACCACCAGAAATGGCATGACATTTACTATCCATCTAAAATAGTCTTAGCTTCAAATATATTAAAACTCATGCCATTATACATCAAAATAACTTGGGTCCATTATCTAAACCTTTGTGCTACCATAATTCGCTACTAGACTTTCTTCATATAGGTACCATAATTTGCTCAAATAGGAAAGAAATAAAATATAACGTATAAGAATATATAATTGAAGAAAGTCCATTATCTAAACCTTTATTTCCTTCCTATTTGAGAAAATTATGGTACCTATTTATTTCTTTCTAGTCGAACATGCAACCCCATAGTACCTTACATTCAATACCGCATAATTGTACAGTTCATACTTCTGTATAGTTTGAAAATGCGTACAATTCGTACATAACATATAGTATGCACAGTCTATATGACCATACATACATATAGTCTTTACAACCTATTTGTACGACATGTTTGTATAGTCCATACATTAGATTTGGAGATTTTTTTTTATAGGATTTCGTACAAATTATGAAAAGAAGAAAAAATTCAAGGAGGGTGGCAACAAGTTGACTCAGTTAAAATTGAGTAAAAAAACACTCCTCCCATAACGAGAAAAATGGRTGAAATTGATTCAATAACTGACAAGTTGGAGAAAGATGTTGGGTATGTGTTATATTTTTTTGTCTAGAGAAATGTGTCACCTTATGACCATTTTCTCATTGAGGCATTATGTCAACAATTTGCATGCATGGTTGTAKCTTGCATTTCCATCCATGTTTTTGAGTTTAATCTTGTATAAAACAACATGAATTCATATGGAACATAGACTAGAATAAACACAAGAGTAAATGCAAGTAATACACATCAAAAACACAAATATCTCCAAACAATCATTGCTTGATTATTTATTATTAATGGTTGTCCAATGGTAGTAATTTCCATATTTGATATAAGTAATACAACAACCACTTTATTGTCATGTAATGCCTCCAAAAGGCAAGGAACTAGTGTCAATGATTCTCCTTTTTGATCCCCTAATGATGGCTGCACAAAAGAGATGTTATATCATGTAAAATCCATAAATTCCATACTGAGAAATGTGCCCTTCTTGTTGCTTACGCCCTATTGAAATATGCACTATAAATTTGATGTAAAATCTTCATGAAATGGTTGCAACTTGTAGATCAGATGATGAMTCACTCATATGTGARGATCCCCTTGCTGTRGATGAAAAATGTGCTCACAAATAACTRGATCTCAAACCCCCAATGCACCCTTCTTCATGAAATTCACCTAGCCATGAAAAKAAATAAATATGGAGGTTGGAAACCCCCCACAATGACAAGGAAAGTCACCCTTGGTGAGCCAAAGACAACCCCAATAAGATCTCCTCAAGATCACCCTTCTAAAAGCCAATTCAAACTATCCTTGATTGAATAGTGCGCCCTCTCTATAAAAAACCCTCAACAATTGYACCTCTCTTCACCAAAGATGCACCAACTCGAACTGAACTGGAATAGAATGACGAGGGTGGAATCTTTCACTACCTTGGACAAGCTTGGATTAGGAACGAGAGAATATTTCACTCCCTTGCTGATTTCTAGGATTTATTCAGTCAAAACCCTCAAATATTGCTTTAGATATCTCTTCTTCTCCTCAAGTTGAACCGATCTCCTCCAAACAGTGCGCCCCACCAGCATAAACCCTTTAGAAATGCGCCATGTCTCCTTCTTCCCTTGTAGAAATGAAACCCATATCTAAATAGAATGGTGAGGGAGGAATCTTTCACCTCCTTGGCCAAGCTTGGACTAGGAATATAAGGATCTTTCACCTCCTTGTTGATCTCTAGGGTTTATTTAGTCAAAATCCTCAAAACCCTCAAGTACCTTGAGCTCTTTAGTCAAGAGGCCAGACACCAAAATATCAATCAACATAATGAGAGAATAGAAGCTCCTATCTTTCTTTTATACCCCCTTTCACATTTTTCCATTCAAGTGACTTTTAATTCATCTTTTAATATTTCTTCATAATCTACTTTATTAATTTAATATATCTTTTTACTCCAAAAAGTGATTAGTTCACCCTTATAACTTCTCCTGCCACTAAAAGTCACTTTTAATCATTCTATCCTATAGATATTTTTGCCCCGATTCCAACGAGCTATTACACTAAGGTGTTTTTCCAAGAAACAAACTCCAAATAGCTCCTTTAGTGTACTTAATTAAAATATGCTCAATAATAACCTAAAATTAGGGAAATCGCCAGAATGCAACGAAACCAAGGACAATCTGTGCARAAATGGATCCCGATGATGAAATATGATGAATAACGTGATTCGGGCCCCATACAACTCCCCAAAATTGTCTGAGCTCRCTATCACTCCCAATTAGGTACTCTGATAGGCATCCCAAACTGTAACATGGGGGAATCCAAAAATGGGAACATTACACCTGTACTCCTGCAAATACACCCCAAATGGTTCATCTTGCTCAACCTGCACTACTTGTCCTGCTGTTGGGCTGTCCAAAAACTGAGGTATGGTGGGTTTAGGTGTCCTACTTTATAGATGCATATGACTATGCATGGTGGTGCGCGCATGGATCCCGTTTCCATTATTGGATCCCCCTTCACCATTGTTGCTCAAGGTGTTTTGACTTTCCCTTAGTTTGTCAGCTAACTTGTTTATTACTGCCAACATTTATTTTTGGCCCTTGGATAGATCATTTAGAGCACTAATGAGGCTATTAAAGGCTGCCTTATCATCGTCCCCCATAGTTTTCTTATCTTTGTCTCTTTCTGGTTGAGCCTATGTTTCTTCCCCTTCTAATATAGGATCTCTGCTCCTATATCTATGTTGTATATAAGTGATATTATGCAGATCTTCATAATTCATCTATCTACTTATGAGTTCATGATCAAGTGCCAAATTCCCACAGCTGGCCAAGATCATGCTCTGATACCACTGTAATGTCCCTTGATGAATTTTTGAATGCTAACCCAATGATTTAATGGACATTCTATCAAACACTTTGTTGTCTTGGGGTTTTCCAATGTTTTGAAGACTTCATAAAGGTTTATATCAGTTTGATGTTTGTCTCTTTTAAAAGATCTTAGGCATTTATATGGTTATATGGAAATAAAATAAATATATAATTATCAGTTATGCTATGATTCACCATTCACCCTAGACATGAAACTCAAACACCATTTTTATTAACTAAATTGCAACAAATAATACACATCAGTCGAACAACAATAGATAGGTGACAAACTAATGAGGAATTTGATGTTATTGCAGTTGGTAGTCTTGCATATAGTAGAAGAATTGTTGGTAAATAGATGCCACAAAATCCACAGTCATAGCAGATTGAAACCCATCATCTAAATGGCCTTTCTTATGCAAGGAAAATACATCCATATGAAGAAAGTCACCTCCTTATATATTATGACGCCCACCAGTATCCAAATCGTGGCTCCTTTCCTTGGATCACAACTTTCACATGCATGTCGAGCCTCCTTTATTAAAGAATCGAGCCATAAAATGTTTGGATGATTGTTGGGAGTTAAATCACTACCAATAGAAAGAAAAACTGCCAAACAGAGCGAGGTCATTGATTGTAAGGTGAGATTTGAGTTGCACTTCAAATCGTAGCTCTAATACCATCCATGCACATAGATTGTAGCCCCTATGGACCCATCATTTCAACTAGCGAATGTCTTGCTAGAGAGTCAACCCCTTGGAGAATACACCCTTGGATAGTGGTCTCTTTGAAGTTGGAAATCAGATCTCTGCCCAGGAGGAAGATTGCTGCAAAAGGGGGAATTAAATGTTGTCGCAAAATCACCCTCACATTCACAAAATAACGCTGATCAATCTCTCGCCTTCTTTAATTTACCGAACACCTAGAATCATATACAAAGGAAGACAATGGACCAAGCAGTGGATCTCCCATAAAATCTACAAACTCATCAAATTTCCCTGAATCCTCTTTCCGATGAAGCCTAGTGGTACATCTAGATGATCTACTCTGTGGATTGAATATAATGGATACATTTCACCATCAAATCCAATGTTCGCCAAGGGTTTCCGACCTCAACGCCAAAAAAGCCACGAGAGCTCTCGATATTAATTCCAAGAGATAATAATAATCAATAATGAGGAGAATTCCGCTTTTCCCCTTTTTATATTTCTCTSTTGAGTAATTTATTAATTTTMCRTCTTTTATAAATAAAGTCRYTTTATTTAAATATTTGACTTTATTACTTTATTCCACCTTCATAATTAAACGACTTAATATCACCACTTAAATGCCCTTTTTGTCCCAAGTGACATAAGCCATTGATTAATTCTCCTTTAACTTTTCATTCTACTATGTAAGTAGTAAGAAGAGGGATGGATGGTAAGGGTGCTAAACCGCAACCCCAGAGACACAAGGCTTAAACTCGTGACCTTCCCCATATCGAAAGAATATAAGCACATCTTACCAATTATGCTATTCCATGGAACATGGGACTAAATGAACCTTACCTATTACCTATTTCCGCCTTGTATAAATATCCACATATATAAACTTAAACTTAAACAGTAAATACTAAAATGCTAAACCATATAAAACTTATATTAAAAAGCATTATTATTAAATACGTAATAAACCAAAAAAATGTTCGTAGTAAATAAGGGAGACAACAATAGGATTTCGAAAAGAGTCCTTCGTCCGCCCACAATGCGAGAGACATTAATTACGCCGAAAGGCGTATACCTATTGACAATGGGCACATTTAATGATCTTTTAACCTTATTTAACCTTAAACCCTAATCTGATGGCTATGCATTGAAGATGCTGGCATATTCTTAGTCGTCCTCCAAAATCAATGGGTCAGAGTTATTGTTCATAACTCTCTTGCATTTATCAATGCTTCCGTTAACCTGTTTACTTTTTAACATTTACCTAATCATATTAAGAAATTACTGGAACACTATATGATTGCCACGTTTAAATGATTAACCTTTGGAATTACCACGTTCAGATTTCTCAATTACCCTGGTGTTTCATTCTCTGTCCGCGCGTTTAATTTTTCTGCTGGCTTTCCTCAGCTGTCCGCGTGTTTCATTTTTTGCTGGCTTTCAGGA
Source organism: Picea mariana (assembly GCA_032191745.1). Lineage (NCBI taxonomy): Eukaryota > Viridiplantae > Streptophyta > Pinopsida > Pinales > Pinaceae > Picea > Picea mariana. The sequence continues at coordinate 6,355 of JASDQU010503598.1, forward strand.
ATCTTGGCCGGCGATTCGAACTATACTTTTGTTAGAGGGCTGCGACGCGTCTATACTTTTGGATTACAGGGCTGTGACAACGCCGTTTGGTATTGCATTGGGAATTGGGATCTCCTCGGCTTACGACGAAAACAACCCCACGGCATTGATTGTTGAAGGAGTATTTAATGCGGCGTCTTCTGGAATTCTGATATACATGGCTCTGGTGGATCTTCTTGCTGCCGATTTTACCAACTCGTCTCGGATGCGAAAGAATGGAACGCTTCAACTGTGCTCATACGTCGCTCTCTTTGTCTTTGATCGCCAAATGGGCTTGAAATTTCAACAGAATCACATGCATTTCCTTTCTGTATGCATTTCCTTGAATTTGTGGCAATGACAATGGATTCAATTTTTTATCGGAGTTACATTCTCAATGGATGGACACCGACATTTGAATAAAGTAGGCGTACACTTATTTAATCTTCGGTTCTGAATTTGGCTTCCTTTTTGTCACTGTAATCACGTTCACATGAAGTCTGTTATCTTATTGTGATTTTACACCAAAGAAGCTCTCAAAAGATCCCCAATGATCTCCTCGGATCTAATCTCGTGGAGAGCTTAAAGATTTTGCATTATCAAATGTATTAAATATTATTACGAATATNTTTTATCAACTCGTCTCGGATGCGAAAGAATGGAACGCTTCAACTGTGCTCATACGTCGCTCTCTTGTTAGGGATAGGGGCCATGTCTTTGATCGCAAAATGGGCTTGAAATTTCAACAGAATCTCATGCATTTCCTTTCTGTATGCATTTCCTTGAATTTGTGGCAATGAAAATGGATTCAATTTTTTATCGGAGTTACATTCTCAATGGATGGACACCGACATTTGAATAAAGTAGGCGTACACTTATTTAGTCTTCGGTTCTGAATTTGGCTTCCTTTTTGTCACTGTAATCAAGTTCACGTGAAGTCTGTTATCTTATTGTGATTTTACACCAGGGAAGCTCTCAAAAGATCCCCAATGATCTCCTCGGATCTAATCTCGTGGAAGGCTTAAAGATTTTGCATTATCAAATGTATTAAATATTATTACGAATATTAATCTATGATAATACATTTATGTTTGAAGAAAAACAGAATTAAAATATTAAAGCCAAATCCTCTCAATATTGCTCCACGAACGACGTCAATGTTATGCCATGTTGGACATGCCACTTATATTCATGTGATACGTCAGCCACTAAATCGCGTGTACCTTTAAATCTACAATATTGACACAACGTTCATCCGAAATTTCGGGTGCAACTTTTGTTAGAGGCATTGTTTAACTGTTATGGTTTTTGTGTGATATACTAGCGCAGCCGCTAACTCGCGGCTTAGAACGCCGAAAGGTAGCGGCTGAAAACACATTTTATTGGGGACACACGTTTTCAGCCGCTATTTTTCGGCGTTCTCAGCCGCGAGTTAGCGGCTGTGCTAGTAACTAGCACAGCAGCAAAATAGTTTCTGGTGAAACGCCGAAAGGTTAAGAAGATGAATCCAATCTTTAAAAGAATATATTAAATTTTATTATTTATTAATAAATAAATTGTTGAGCTTCGATTCATATTCTTAACCTTTCGACCTTTAAATTTATATTAAAATTTAAAATTATATTAAAGTTATATTTTAAATAAAATTTAATTATATTAAAATTATATTTAATTATATTGAAATTTAATTTAATTAATGTAAAATTAAATATAAAGCAAATGAATATGGCCACACAAAGCAAATGAATATGGCCAGTTCACTGAGTATTAAGTGTCGTCTCCAATTAAAAAAGTGATAGCGAATGCACGAGAGCTTTGTTTTTTTGAAGGAACTAGGTAATGGAGAATGGAGAAAAGCAAATGAAGGAACTGGGTAATACGCCCACACAAAACACTTGACATCCACGCGCCCGCCCTGGTAAAAAAATGACGGCGCACTGTAAAACACAGAACACTTGACATCACTGTAAAACACAGAACACTTGACATCCACGCGCCCGCCCTGGTAAAAAAATGACGGCGCACTGTAAAACACAGAGAATAAACGACAAGGTAGATACTCACAGTTCATAATCCACGCGGCCATAAGCGGCCATACGCATCCACCCATGAACAATATTTTTTGTTGTTATTTCTTAATCATTGAACGTGGCAATTTGGTGGTGATTAAGTAATTTTTTAATCTTATTTAGTAAATGTGAAAAAGTAATCACATAAACGTAGGTCTTTATAATTGAGCGGAAGTTAATTTATCAAAATCCCATCCATTGATTAGAGAGGACGACGAAGAATATGCCAGCATATTCAATTGCCAACCCTAAGATTGAAATTTATGATTAAAAGGTGATTAATTGTGCCCATTGTCAATAGGTATATGCCTTTCGGCATAATTACCGTGTTTTAAGTAATTTTGGATCACCATTTGGCATATTCTAGCACAACGGTTAAATAGCTATCAAAGTAATTTTTAAAAAAGTAAAAACATAAACGAATGTCTTTATAATAGCTAGAAAGTTAATGATTGAAATCACAGCCATTTATTTTCTGTGACTACTAAGAATATTCCAGCCATATTTAATCCTGTTCATAGAAAACTTATTAAGCACTAAACCCCTATTAAATCTGCCCATTGTCAATAAGTGTACGCCTTTCGGCGTAACTATTAAATCTGCCCATTGTCAATAGGTGTACGCCTTTCGACATAATAACCATCCCAACAAGAGTAGAGCGTGTTCAATTTAAGTTAATTAAACGATGTTTTAGAAACTGTGAGATTTTGTAATTAATTAGATATATATATTTAAACCGTGTTTAGTTTATTCGTTTGGATAAAGTTTAGGCTATGTTGTACAATTGTTGATGTAAGCTAGCATGATGAGTTAAGTCTTAAGGGTGAATGTTGTAAGAGGGTTTGATAAGGGGAGCACCTTAACGTGGTATGACCATAATGTGAAAAGGATTTTAAGGTTTGGCTGTAAGGATATCAATGAAGTAATGTATTAAATAATTTCAATGTTATAAGATGAGTGGAATTTAGGCTTTTTGAGTGATGAGGGTAATTGTTTGTTTAGGAGACTTTTTATTCTTCATATTGCTGCAAACGGATGTGGTTTTTTAGTAGAAGGCATGGAAGGATTTCCTAGAGTAAGGATTGGGAACCTTCTCTTTTTCAAAAAGGAAATTGATAGTAAAATTTTACATGCTAAGGTTTAGGGGCCTTTTAATCTTATGGAACTAGAGAAGTTATGATAAAGTGGAGTAGTTTTGATTAATAAAACCCCCCTTTATCAAGATGTGAATTTATTACTTGATGATTTTTTATATGTTTTAAGTTTGATTGTGGTTGTTACCTTGAGCTATGATATAGTCTTGATGTTAAATTTGTTAATGAAACCCATCTAAACCGTTGCACAACAAAGGAAACCACAACATGATCACCTCATAAGAAAACAAGAATCTATCTGATTGTTGCGCAATTGAAAAAATGTTTGATTGTGGTTACCCTATGTCTTGTTTATCTGGATTGTGTAGAGTGCCTTCATTTATGGGTATCGTTTAAGGTATGAACATGCAAGGTGGATTTCTGGCATGTTGGGCTTATGTCATGATTTAAGGCTTAGAATGGTTATGTTGTGCCTTGGTCACTATTACGCTTTCCGCATTATGGGGACATGATTCCTTATGGTTGAATCAGTGTGCTCCTTGATGAATAAAAGAATATGATAACCTAACAGTGGGTCATGTGCTTCCTGATGATTATGGTGTTGATTTTGTAATTAAGTTAATGGAAAAATTGGATTGTAACGCATGATTTTGATGATGTTAATTAGAGTAATTGTTATGTTCCTTATCTATTGATGTTTGTATTTAATTCAATATTCTTGGTAAATTATTATGTTCATATTTTCTTGTATATTTTACTAACGTCTTCGAGTTGAGTTGCTATGATCGTATTATCGTCTTTACTCCCATCAAAATAAAAGAAAGAAAAAACCCTGCCTAGCGTCGTTGGTGTCGTAATGGTAGGGTCCATTACAGTTGTTTTAAAAGTGGGTTCTTGAAATTCATACATTTATCATTTATTAAAAAAATAAAAACTGAACTATGACATCTACAAAGAAAACAATTTCGACAAAATGTTCCTATTGCTCAAAAGAGGAAGAGTATACAAGGGGGCTTATGAATGGAACTCTCCCTTGTCCATATTGTAATTTTTTTTTTACTTTAGTGGAAAATCAAGGTGACACGCATTGGGAAGTGAAAATAAAATAATTAGAGAACCAACTAATTCATTATCAACAACACAACATAAATTTACAATTTCAAGTTGGGTTGGAGAAAATGCTAAGAAACCAAAAAGAAAGACAAAAAAAAAATCTTGAGGGAAAATTACTAGAAAAAGACAGACATTTCTTACTTAAAAAATTATAACCAAAAGTTATTGGTACAAATAAACAAGTCAAAAAATAAGAAGCAAAGGGATCAGTAGTCAGAACAAGCTAATCACGATCTCATTAAGAAATTAACAGAGAAAGATGAAGATAAATGCCCTTTAAAGAAGCATAATCAAATATTGGTTGAACAAATCAAGAAGTTAAAGAATGAGAAGAAATTATCCAAAAAATATGAGGAAAGATATCACCTAAGAATCCTTAATCAACAATTGCTTTCACAAATTAAAATTTTAAAGAACGAAATAACAAAAAATTTGGAATCAAAAAATGAAGACGACAAGTCAGGAAATAATAAAAAAAACTTTTACGTTTAAGGTGACATAATCAAGAATTACCTACCCAAATTAGAAATCTAAAGCATGATAAGAAATATTTACAACTTCAGTTAGATCATAAGGAAACTATGACTAAATCAGCTGAAATAGAGAGGATTCTAGTTCAACTAATCCAAACCTTAGAGAAACAAACAAATATTGATCCAATTGAATTACCAGAAACATCAAAAGTTGAAAAAATATCGAATAAAGAATATTCATAAGCGATTTTGGTGCTTTATCGTCATCCAAATCACAACAGTCGTTACAAACAACAACAAGGTCAAGAGGAATCTAAACAATGTTTTTCTTACCAACAACTAAACTACAACATTGAATGAGAACGAAGACAAAATCAACAACTTCTATGGAAGCCTAAAATAAGAAATCATATCTGAACAATCAATCATCAAATAGTTCCAATGAAAGTAGATTTGGAATGGATCACTTCTAAAAATATGCAACATATTACTTCAGGAATTAAAATATTATATCATTTTGTTTCTTCATGTATCACAATTACAAAACAAAAAGATCATCAGAAGTTAGTCTGAGTTATAACAAGAGAAAGTTCCTTCTCTAATTATTCTTTTAGGCAAAAATCATTTTTAAGGGGAAGACAATGCAACATACAAAATACATGCATATTAAGTGATAATAATCATAAATAATAATAATAATAATAAATATTTATTAATTGTATAAGGGATGAATCCTTTCATGGATGGTCACCATATGTGCCTTTAGGTTCTCTTCATATATGACGCTCTCATTGTACATCTATTCATCATATCCTATCTATTTTATTTCATTATATACATTCTTCTTCAATATATTTATTGTCCAGTATGGATTACAATTATTTATTCCATTTATGACGGATGCCCGTCGTAAGAACCAAATTGGTTCTTTGCATTCGTTCTGAGTGTGTAAAAATTATGAAGACATGTAATAGCTTTCTCTGCATGATTAGATTTCTTTTGGTCTCTTTTGTTCATTTTGTTCATTTGTCTAAAATATTGTGGGATTCAGTTAGGAAGTTATTTTTGATGAATGTTTGACATGTTCAACATTTTTATCCTATTTTTCTTTCTAATTTTCATTAAGGTTTTGATTATATCTGCTTAAATTCATGGTTGATGGAGGGTTGAACTTTACAATATGTATTCCATTGATGGAGAATTGATGATGTTTGTATTAGACAATCCATATTGTAAAATTCAACCCTCCAAATGGTTTCAAAAAAGTTAGTTTGGATTAATGTTAGAAAATTTCATTATATAAATGGGAAAGCTTTGTATTCCATTGTATTAGTTTTAAACCAATTGACATTTTATGATTTTTCAATTATGTAAATAACATACATCTATGGAAAAATTCTTTGAAACTCATATTTGGATTTATTAGTAATATGGTTCCAAAAACGTAAAAACAAAATCCAATATGTGTTTTGTTTTTGGTACTAAACTTTCATCATGTTTATGATTACTTTTTCTAAATGATTCTTGCTTATAATTTTTCCTTCAATATATATGAATATCTATTTAAATTCAATGTCATAAAAATACAAATCCGAATTAAATCTATCTGAAATATATCGTTTTATTCTACAAAATTGTTATTGTTTGTTTTGTTTATATCTTTGTCCATGTTGCTAGTTTTTTTTTTTTTTGCAATTCTCTTTATGATTAAGATTTTAAGATATAAATTTTTCTTTATTTCATTTTATAAATTCTCTTATTAAATGTGTTCATTTTTTTATTTGAAAACTTTTTTCATATGAAAAATTATTTTTAGAGTGGGCCTAATGGTTAAGAGTGTTTGTTTACTGTTAGGAGATCACATTTCAAATCCCTTGGAGGTAGGGTATTCACACCTATCAAATCACCACACAAAGAGGATCTCTTCTCCCACAAACAAAGAGGTTTCATACAATAATTTGTTTGGCTAAGCCATAACTTTAATATTAGATTAATATTTTTTATTATTATACCCATCATTGTGACCATTCTTATTGTGAAATTTGTTACAAAATAATCATAAAAACAAACAAAACATGTGTTTGTTTCCTCTTCATTGGTCACCTTGTTTCACCATAAGCATCTAGACATAATTTGTATTCAAAGGTTTAAAATAGAAAATCTGAATAATAATTTTTTATAAACATTATGAAGATCGGAAACAACCCTTTTGGGATTTTTTTTTAGAGTAGATAATGTGGGGAGATATGGGTATCAATATCATGTTTTTATTGTAAAAAAAAAAAATTCTGAAATGATGACCTCCATACACATTCTAGTTAAGTGGTCCATCAATTGCCTTGTTTGATTCTTTACATATACATGTTTTAATGTAAAAAAACAAATTTCATATATATATATATATATACCTTTCTTATGGATTCTTATGGAGCAATCAAGTATATAATTTTATTGTTTATGATTTTTTCCTTTTATGTTATCATGGAATTTATAAAAAACTTCAATGAATTTTATTTTCATATTAATTTAAATGTGCATTTCAAGGTATTTAACTTTTACTATGTAATCCCATTCTTAGCTAAATGGAGTTATGGTTGTTGGTGGTGTTAGTAACATTTCTTGTCCGGGGCACAAGAGTATTCAAGTCTACAAGTCCCAGGAGAAGCACCCGAGTGCAGCACGGGAGGATCCCTTTTCCAGTTACGAGTCAAGCAAGCGAAAGGTTGGTTGTGAGCAGCCGAGCTTCACCAACAAAGCAAATCGACGGTCATCAGGTTTTTGGGTTTGTCAAGTTTCCCGGAATTTAGCATGAAGTGTAGCGCCCATAGTTCAGGGCAAGTCTGGGTCGTCTGATCCAATTGGGACAGGTGGTGGCCAGTCGGCCTATTGGGGATCGGTGTTTCGGGAGACATGGAGCCTCCCCTTCTTTACAGCTGAAATTGTCAATCGACGAAATGCCGAAAGCACCTTTGGAGCTGAGCCCATGGTCTTAGCACAAAGTCACATCAAGCGAGCCTGTAAATGGGGGAATCTCCCTTTATAATAACGAATACTATCTGGGCCATTCATTTGAAGGATGCGCGAGGCACATCCGTGTCACATCGACATTCGAGAGTTCGAGGGGTAATTGCTCCTTGTCATTTCACTTCTTGAAACCTCGAATCTCGAAACGACGAAAGCACCCAGAATTAGGCCCATGGTTGTGGCACCTGGTCACAGAGGAGCAGGCCTAAAGGAGGGGTGCTAATGTTTATCATTTGACAAGACGGGCCCCAAAGCACCGAGAGTGATCTTAGTCGTTCATCGTGGAGGAACATGTGGTGCGCGATTAGGTTCTCTGCCTTTTTTCCCATCGCAACTTCGAAGCATAAGGAACAACTCTCTCACATCCCTGAAGTGTGAAGCATTGAAGACATCTCAGACACGGGCCCGCAGTATTGTCGAATCATTTCAGAACCATAAGATCAGCGGGGGGACGCGTGGTGACCGCTAGGTCTTCCCGGCATTTTGCACATTGCGATTCTAAAGAGAGAGGACCTTCTCCTTCCTATCCACGAACCTCGAAATGTCGAAAGCACCTTTGAAGGTAGGCGTAGGGTCATGGCCCGTGGTCACTCAAGAAAGTAGAAAGGGTTGTACAAAGGGGAGGCCAAAAGCACCGAATTAAGTTTCATAGGGGGGGCACTGTGTTCTCTAGACACCGATTCGACATGATCTAAATCTCGGTACCTACTGGGAATAAATGAAGAAGAGAGAGGAATTTTTGAAACCTTGCCTCACTCATTAAATGGAAATTATCGATGTTCCGGCTGAAAGTCTACCTGAGAAGGACCTCTATACTGGTTCTTTTCATGGAAGCCACGCCGAGTCCTTGACTCGCCAAGGAGGTCTGCACACACTAGCGCGGCTCTTAATGGCTCAACTACTTCCCTTGTAGGAGCCATGCACAGTTAAGGTGGCGTCTGACAAAGAATAGCCGTCTGATTTGGCCGAGGGGACACCAAGTCTTGGGTGCACGATCGGCTAGAGTCTGCATGCGCAAACTGTCAGAAGACATGCAGCCACAATATTTTTAATGCAGTGTCTTGTTTTTTCTATTGTTGTTGTTTTTGAGTATATGTAGGCATTTTTGCCATTTTTGTAAGGGGGGATGGTTGATCTAGATTCCCAATTGTAAAGTTTTGTTGCAATGATGGTCGCTCTGGTTAATGTATAAGGCATTTGAGACTTCTTACTTTATGGATGTCAGCTTCTTTTTCCATATCTTTGTTTACTATGTTAGAACAGCTCGGAATTGGAGGACCCAGTCGAGTTGCGCTGTTGTAGGATGATGTAGGTTGGATCACTGCAGTCGTCGCATCGTTTCTAATCAGTTCTTGTGTTTTCCTAGCACTGGAATGGCTTGGAATTGGAAGATCTAGTCGAGTCACCCTCCAGCTCCTTGAAACTCTAGACCAAGAGGATCTTGGCTTCTGAGTTTTTCTTCTTCAAGCTTCCAAAGGCCTGTTGACCGAGGCAGTCTTGCTCACCCTTCTCACAAGTCCTCCATCTACGAACCTTTAATCAACTTACTGACGAAAGTTGGATCAAGACCTCCCTTGCTTTCTACATACCAGACCCTGGTTCCTGTGTCAATGTTGCTTTCCTGGGTCTCTTCCCATTCGACCACCCCCATTTATTAAATCGTGAAAATAAAAACTAATGGGCGTTGGGCTCTGCTCCTGCAAGCAATCCAGGGGTGACTTCTGACGCTAACAGGTGGTTTAATTGTTTTTTTTAAATAATTGATTTTTTTTTTTATAATACTTGTTTATATTTGAATAAATAAAAAACATTTATCTTTTACATATTTATTAAAAAAGATATGAATGAAAAATGATCTCAACTATTATAAACTTGTTTTATAATTGAATAATAACCTATTGTTTAATGTTTTTCTAAAATTCTCATCTTTCACTTATGATAAGTATAGAACTCTTCATCATTTCTCACTTGCCTTTAATATTTGCTTCTTTTTTTTTCTAGCTTTCTTCATAACTATGATAATAACTAAAATATTCAATTAAAACATGCATTATGAAAGTTCTTTATGTATTGAAATATTTTTTTTTCCAAGAGGAACTTGTTTATAACAAGTTGGATAATTTTCAAACTAATTTGAATACATGTAATTTGATGTTTCTATTAGATATACATATGATGCATCGACGGAACCCCTTGGACTCTGGATCGACTCAGGGAGTGTGCTATTGGAGTTTGATTGTTTTACTATGATTTTAGTACATTTGATTAGATGATATGATGTGGACATGTTCTGACATGATTGTTGATGATGCAGGTTGATGATAGCTTGCTGACTAGACTGACATATGGAGTAAAGGGGCCATACACGACTACCAGAGAGGTTAAGGGAGAGGTGTGTACAGCATCCCTAACACAACCTACTAGCACTCCCGTCGTGGCTCGAAATGTAGGTTAACTATTACCTAGTTTGAGAGGACACACGATGCCGCGAGGGTAGACTGCGACAATCACTCGTAATGAGTCTAAGGGGTGCACAATAAGGCTGGGGCCTTATTCCTTCGAATCCCTTAGTCTCCCACAAGTTCACTTGGCGAATTGTTGACTCCAGGGGTTATTGATGTCTACTAATCATTCAAGAGGCGAGTGGCACCCTTGGAGCATGTAGTGTATACTGAAGGGCATGTCGTGCAAACGAAACAGAAGAGGGGAGTGGCACCCTTGGAGCACGTGGTGCATCCTTAATGGCACGCCGCGCAAAAGAAGCAAACGAGGCGAGTGGAACCCTTGGAGCACGTGGTGCCTCCTGAAGAACACATCGCATTGATGATGATGAAGGAACAAACCTAGATGGCCCTAAGACATTTAACACATTAAGAAATTCTTAAACAACTTCCCTAATTAAATGTCGCCTAGTTCAGAATCCAATTTCTAAGTCTAAAACTTCTCTAGGGGTAAAACTTTATTTAACCTTAAGAGAAATACCCTATAAAAATTAAAATTAAAATAATAAAAATTAAACTAAAAACCACTTAAGTAATATTTTTAGTCTTCATAAAATTTTTGGGGTAAAATGAAGAGAGTATGAATATAATTAAAATTAGTGGATTTAAAATTGTAAAGAAGAATTTAATTGTTTAACTTGTGAAAGTGTAAAAGATATTAAATTATTAAAAAAAAGGAAAAGAGGTTAAATTGCGCAACTACCATTTTTGGCTCTAATAAAAAGGGGAAAGAAGGGAATAATAAAAATTAGGAAACTAAGGAATGGAGGAAACATAATAAAGGAAAGAAAGGAACTTATGGTAAAAAGTAAGGTCAATTTAGTAAAGAATATGCAATAAAGAACCTTCTAAATTGAACTAAATTAGCAAAATCATTTTAGGGAAAGTATTTAAAACCTGCAAGGGAATCTAGGGACACCTAGGAGTAAAAATAGGAGCAACTCTAAGTGGGTGAGGGAAATGAGACAATTATTAGTTTAAAGAAAATAATTATTGGAGGAAAGTGGGGGATGGATGACACTTGTACAAAGGAGAATTATTAGAAGATTTTTAATTAAAACTTAAATTAAATGAGATTTAGGCAAAGTTTGGAAGTTCTAAAACTCTATAAAAGAGAGGAAGGAGGAGGAAGTGGGGGATCAGATGTTAGCGTAACGTTACGTTGCCGGATTTGTGACTTGTGTGATTACCTGTGGGGAGTTGGGATTTCCCAGCTCGGATAGGAGTGGTAGCTCGGCCTTGCAAGGTGAGTTGGGAGATAGATGTACCATATGGATACTGTGTGGCCCCTTTGCGGCTGGGGGGGCTAAGGGGGAAGTAGAGTACCCCTAGCGTTGGCTGGGAGGTATTGGTGAGGTCTTAATGGTCGGCGAGCGAGAGAGGCATGGAGCATGTGGACGTCACCCAGAGTAGGTGATCAGGCAATGGTATGTTTTTCATTTTGCATGATAGAAGGTATTAGGACCTTGGCCCTCTCTTATTGTTATCAACATTTTATCTTGTCTTGTGAGATGGAAACTACTTGGCTTATCTCTGCATGGGTTCTCGTCGGATTGATTGGTTTTCCTTTTTGTTCCTCGGCGATTGAAATTGTGTTACGGTTATAAAATATTTCTTCTTACTCTATTGTTGCATGTCAGTTTGGATAAAAGAGATTGTATGACTATGTTTTATATTACTGTGGGCGTTTATATATCACAGTGGGCGTTTTTATATTGATGTGGGCATTTTTATATTACTATGGGTGTTTTCTATTACTGTGGGCGTTTTGTATATCTTTGTGGGCGTTTCTATATCACTGTGGGCGTTTCTATAACATTGTGGGTGTTTTTATATGATTGTTGGCATTTACATATGACTGTGGATGTTTTATATTACTGTGGGCATTTATATATTGATGTGGGCGCTTTTGTATTTCTGTGGGCATTTTCTATTACTGTGGGTGTTTTGTATATCTCTGTGGGCATTTATATATCACTGTGGGCATTTATATAACACTGTGGGCATTTTTATATCAATGTGGGTGTTTTCTATGATCGTGGGCATTTTGTATATCACTGCGGGCATTTATATATCACTGTGGGCATTTTTATATATGACTAGGTGCATTGTCACATCGTCCGTTGGCTTCCAGTTGTAAGTTGGAGTGATTGTGTGCCCTTTTATATTTTTATTTTCCTTCTGGCATTTTCATTTGAAAATGGTTCTTGTAAATTGTTTCTAGCAATCCGTTCTGGCAATTTCGTTGGAAATTATTCCTGTAAATTGTTTCTGGCAATTTCGTTTGGAAATTGTTCCTGTAAATTGTTTATAGCAATTTCATTTGAAAATTGTTCATGTAAATTATTTCTAGCATTTCGTTTCTAGCAATTTATTGGTAAATTCGTTTCGGTAAAGATCTTGTTGGCAATTCGTTTCTCTATGCAGATTACCCTAAGCATTTACTGATTAAAACGAATTCGATCTGGGTGCTTATCTCTTAATCATGGAAAGAGACTCTGTATCCCATCCTCCCCTACAACCACATTTCATCCCTTTTATTTTCCTTTGCCTAAATTTCTCTTGGTGGGTGTGCTCATTTAGAACTCCGTTGCCAATATTTTAGACAACGAATCTCACAATTGGCTTTATGGCTTTTATCCTTCCAACCAATTCCTTAAGGTTCACAGACAGTTGTCACCTTAGTACCTCGAGATAAGTTAGTCACTCACTAGAATACATCGAGTTAATAATGTCTCCATTACTTTTCCTGCTATGACGTAATTAGTATTGTTAGTGATGCATTAACTGATAGGATATTTATTAGTAATTGTCTCATTTTTAAATACCGTGCTATTGCTTTATTAATTACCAAATAGTAGTCACTACTTTTTCTTAGTTAATGCTTCATTAAATATAAATGGCCAGGAGATGGAGATGTGGATTAACTCATAAATTGTTGACAGGTTGAAGCTATTTAATATTAGCAACAATAGCAATAGCATTTACTTTATTTTGGTTAAATATAGAAAATTACTTTATTTTATTAGTATTTAAGAACAACAATCTGCTTTATTCTAAAAGAAATCTACCTTATTTCAGTTAACAATTCATAACAACAAATTACTTATTTTAGTTAGTATTTAATAATAGCAAGCTACTTAATTTAGCTAATGTTTCAATTAATGTTAATGGCTAGTAGAATTGTCCAATTGAAAGGTGTAATAATTAAGTTGATTGGTGAATAGTGACCTAATTGCACTTTCCAGACTTGCTCATTGGATCTATTTGAGGATGCATTTTATTTTTCATTATAGATCTAATATTGATTACTTAGATGTGATAAATTTCTTATCAGTAACGTTAAATTGAAGGGTGCATTAATGATTGATGGTAATTTAGATGTGTCCTTGGTGAACAATAACCATTGTTAAAGGGTTCATAGATTTGACCATTTAGCCTTGATCGATCGATGATTTGTTTACTAAATATGATGATTGTCCTTAGCTTAGTGGCCTTGGTCTTCTCGTGTCGGGCGGGATGTAGACACTTCCATGTTCCTCAGAACAGTCGCCAGCCCTGAGACCTTAAATGGTTAAAATCGATGGGAACCTGGGCTTGAGCGTTGCTTATGTGTCTTGGAGGTCCTAACCATTGTAGGGTAGGACATATGGGTAGTCAGTCTTATTATTTGTCGTTTGATAGTCATTCCTTGCTTCCAGAAGTTTATGTACGTCTTAGATCTTTATGATTGATATTGCAGTTGCATGCGTCATGATTTGTTGTCATGTGGCGGCGCAGAGTATAATGTCTTGTTACCCTTGTACACACGCACACACACACACACAAAAAAAAAAAAATTTACTTGTTATAAGATGTTGTCGGCATAACGGGGAGCATCGTTACATATGGTATCAGAGTGGGTTCAACCCGTGACTTGGGATCGCTACGGCTTTCATTGTTATGATTTGATTATAGTATTTATAATTGAGTTGAATTGTGTGCATGCATGTAATCATGGTTAGAGGAAGTCGTGGAGGCAGACATCGGGGTGCTAGGGGAGGAGGCGCGATGCCTCCAGTAGCATCCACACCTGAGAGGTCTAACCCCCAGGCAGATGATAAGGTTTTTGGGAAAGAGAAGATAGAAGTTGGCGATGTAATCAGAATGATGAGATCCCTTCAGCGCATGTCCAGGGCACTGATTAGCCGTTTGGACAGAGATGAGGCCAGGGCACTGGCACCTGCTGAGGTTTAGCTGCGCACACTGGCACCCACTGAGGTTCTGCCATGTGCACCGACCGTTACTAGTAGAATTCACCGTGAAATCGAGAAGGTCAAATTTCTCGAGTTCTTTGGTGCCCTGGATGACGCAGCCACTGAGGCATTGTTGTAGAACATGGCGATGTGCTTCGCACTTTGCGATTATACCTCCAACATGAAGGTCCACATGGAAGTATTTCAACTGAAGGGAAGCTCTCTTCTATGGTGGAAGACGCTCCTACCACAACTGAGCATGGTTGTCGAAGACGTGTCATGGGAACTGGTCGAGAAACAGTTCTGAGAGAGGTACCTTTCAGAGGAATTCATCGAACATCATCTCAATGAGTTCAACGCCTTATGACAGGGAGGTCGTACAGTGCCCGAGTACGAGGCTCGTTTTATGGAGCTACTCCGGTATGCTCCGCACCTTAAAAATAAGAAACTTAAGGTCAATAGGTTCGTATTCGGCCTTGACATTAGCCTGTGTGCAAAGGTTAGGATTTTGATGCCTCAAACCTTGCATGATATCATCCATAAGGCCCTCATAACAGAGGAGGATCTTATCAGTGGGGGATAGACCAAGACTCCAACGAGTCCAGCAGAGCAGGTTTCATCTGGAACATAGCAGCACCAGACACCAGCGAGACATATGCTGGGATATCATGGCTTCCAGAGGGGATCCACTTTCACCACACCCCGAAAATCTCTGCCTCAACAACGAACGCCTTATTAGGGACCACTGCATCAGCAATAGTGTTCCCATAGCAGTAGCAGTTTAGGCCTGTTCAGTAGAACAGACCATGTTTCCAGGTCGGTGGGTTGTTATCTTCTACTTTGGGTACCAGGACTATTGGGCCGAAGAAGGGGTGTTGGACATGTGGGGAGACACACTACCAGTGCGACTGTCCTTGGAGAGGACCAGAGCATCTGGATCAGCTGGACCCACTACTGTGGGAGATATGGGAAAGGCCCATCGGATTCATGCAGTGGTGAATAAACGCTAGGCAGAGCACCAGTCAACTATGTTCAAGACGACATGTATCGTCGCTAACCAGATCCTTAGTGTTTTGACAGATCCCGATGCTACCGGGAGTTTCATTTCTGGTGCAACGCTAAAAAGGATTAAGGTAAATGCAGTCAAACAGGATGATTTTAGCTACGTGGAGATGGCATCGAGAGCCAAATAGAAGGTTGTTGGAAATTTTACGGGCTATGCCCTTAACCTGGGAGATTTTGTCATGAGGGCCAACTTGTACGTCACGATCTTAGGATCTTATGATGTCATAATTGGTATGGATTGGTTGGAATCGCATGAGGCGATACTTAACTTAAAGACATAATGGTTGAGCTTGGTCGATGATGAGGGAAAGAGACGTGTGATTGTAAGATGGAACCAAGGAGTTATCTTGAGGTTCATCTCTTCCTTATAGCTATGAAAGAGTATACGCAAGGAGTGCAAGCTTTATGAGATCCTTGCGTTAAACGATAAGGAAGTAGCATAAGGTCTAGAACACCTTCCGGTGGTGAGAGAGTTTGCGGATGTGTTTTCGGAGGAGTTACCCGGGATGCCGCTGGAGAGGGAATTGGAGTTTACCATAGACCTAAAACCGAGGAATGAATCGATAGAAAGAACGCCTTATCGGATGTCAACCCCGGACTTACAAAAGTTGAAAATGCAAATAAAGGAGTTTTTGGACCTGGGACTGATACGTCCCAGTGTGTCACTGTGGGGTGCACTGGTTATTTTCATACAGAAGAAGGATGGATCATGGAGGCTTTGCATTAACTACCATCAACTGAACAAGGCCATGATCAAGAACCAGTATCCTTTGCCGAGAATTGATGATCTATTCGATCAAATGAAGGGTGCAACGATGTTCTCGAAGATCGATTTGTGATCAAGGTATCACCAGTTGTGGATTAAGGAGGATGACATCCCTAAGACCACCTTTAAGATGAGATTTGGACATTACAAGTTTATTGTTTTATCATTTGGACTGACAAACACCCCAGGGGTATTTACGATTTTGATGAATGGGGTGTTCCATGAATATTTGGACAAGTTCATCCAAGTATTCATTGACGATATCTTGATTTACTCTTGTACAAATCAGGAGCATGACGAGCACTTGCGCTTGGTACTATAGTGTCTGCGAGGGCACAAATTGTACGAGAAGTTGTCCAAATGCTCATTTATCAATCAAGGATTCACTACTTATGGCATGTCATCTCCGATGAATGTATCGTTGTGGATCTAGCCAAGGTCAAGGCTATTATGGAATGGCTTGCACTGACGAATGTCATGGAAATGCATAGCTTTATGGGTTTAGCAGGATACTATCGATGGTTTGTCGAGGGATTTTCGAAGATAGCAAATATGATCACGAAATTGCAGAAGAAAAACAAGAAGTTTGTTTGGACTGAGAAATGCACGGAAGCATTTCAGAGGCTTAAAGAGTTGTTGACGATAGCGCCGATACTAAAGGTCCCTGACATGGACGTCGACTTCTTGGTATGCACAGACGCATCCAAGGAAGTTTTAGGTGGAGTCTTGATGCAAGACGGTCGAGTGATTGCTTACATTTTGAGGAAACTGAGAAGGCATGAGGAGAAATACACGACGCATGATTTGGAGTTATTAGCCATCGTATATGCCTTGAAGGTTTGGAGACACTACCTTGTTGGATGAAAATTTGAACTAAAGACTGATCATTGTGGACTTCAACACATTTTCACGCAAAGTGACCTGAACACGCGACAACAGCATTGGTCGGAATTGCTTAGCGAGTATGACTTTCAGATTACTTACATAAAGGGAATAGTGAACCGAGTGGCGGATGCTTTGAGTCAGAGAGCATGCATCTTTTTGGTGTTGCCTCTTCAGACAAATCTACATGAAAAGATTCTCACTTTACAATGTGATGATGACTGGTACAAAGAGGTCAAGGGTTTTATCAGAAAAAACAAAATGATGGTACCACGATACGAGGGATTCTCTTTTGATAGCGATGTGTTATTGAGGTTTAAAAGTTGGATTTACATATTCCCAAACGACAAGTTGAGGATGTTGATCCTGAGCGAGGCTCATAGAGAAGTTTACATGGCTCACCCGGGAGTCACGAAGATAATGGCAGACCTTAAGCCCTTATTCTTTTGGAAGGGAATGAAGGCATACATAGTCAACTATGTGGCTAGATGCCTCAAATGTCAACAGGTAAAGGTGGAACATAGACACCCAGCAGGATTACTACAACCACATGCCATTCCGAAATCGAAATTGGAGGTTATTTCGATGGATTTTATTGTTGGATTGCCACTAATGGCAAGCAGACATGACTCAATTTTCATAGTAGTAGACACTTTGACGAAGAGTGCTCACTTTATTCATGTGCATGCAACATATCAGGCACCTAACATTGCTAGAGTTTCCATCAATGAGATTGTGAGGTTGCATAGCATGCCTAAGAGGATTATATCTCATCGAGGATCGATGTTTACTATACAATTTTGGATGAGTTTCCAAGAGGCCTTGGGAACCCAACTTAACTTTAGTATTGAGTATCACCCGGAGACTGACGAGCAGACAGAACGAATGAACCAAACCTTGGAAGACATGTTGTGCATGTACGTGATGGACCAAAAAAAGAGTTGGGAAGAATTCTTGCCACTAGTAGAGTCTGCTTACAACAATAGTTACCAGAGCACCATTAAGATGGCGCCTTTCAAGTTTCTTTACGGGTGACCCTGTCAGACACCCTTGAGTTAGGATCAGCTTGAGGATAGGGTCCTGGTGGGACCAGAAGTGATCTAAGAAATGGAAGAGCAAATGAAAACCATAAGACAAAGGATTAAAGAAGTGCAGGATCGACATAAGAGTTATGTTGATGCGCACCGAGTCGACCATAGTTACGAGGTCGGCGATCGAGTCTTCCTACGGATTAAACCACATAAGAATTCGATCAAGTTTGGAAAGGGAGATAAAATCTCTCCCAGGTTCGTGGGACCCTTCATGATTGTGGAGAGAAAGGGGCGCATGGCCTATTGACTAGACTTGCCTGATTCCTTGAGGTGTATGCACGATGTCTTTCATGTATCTGTTTTGAGACATTATATTAGTGATCCTACACATGTGATTAACATGAGTTCCTTGCAGGTATCAAATGACGGAGTGCTCACAGCTGAGCCGATTCATATCTTAGATCATCGCATTCGACAGTTACGACGTTGAACAGTAGATCAGGTCAAGGTCCAGTGGGACAATTATAGTCTGCACTCGGCGACCTAGGAGGACGCATATGATATGCGCTAATAGTTTCCATATTTGTTTGATAGATAGAATTATGATACTGTCATACATTTATTTCGTCATTTATACTATGAAACTTCTGGACAAAGTTTAGACCAAGAGGGGGTGTATGTAACATCTCGCTCTAGCACACTGAGAAAACATATTCTTTGAGGACACTTGCTCGTAAGTGATCGAGACTTTTATGATATTAAAACATTTGTGCTTGATTATGATGCGTTATGATAGATAACACGATGTTTACTACATTGACATAGACAGGTGCTATTGACTCAGTTTTACTGAGTGTGTATGGTTTTGGACCTTGAGGATGCAGAGGCATTGACAGAACCCCTTCGACTCCGGATTGAGTCAGGGAGTGTGCTATTGGGGTTTGACTTTTTTACTGTGATTTTAGTAAATTTGATTAGATGATATGATGTGGAGATGTTCTGACATGATTGTTGATGATGCAGGCTAACGATAGCTTGTTGCCCAGACTCACATATGGAGTAAAAGGGCCACACACGACTACCAGAGAGGTTGAGGGAGAGGTGTGGACAACAGCCCTGCCACAACCTACTAGTACTCCCGCTGTGGCTTGAACTGTAGGTTAACGATTACCTAGTTCGAGAAGACCCACAATGCCACGAGGGAAGACTGCGACAGTCACTCGTGATGATTATAAAGGGCGCGCAATAAGGTGGGGGCATTATTTATTAAAAGCCCTTAGTCTCCCACAAGTTCACCTGGCGGTGTGTTGACTCCAGGGATTATTATGTCTACCAATTAGTTAAGAGCCAAGTGGCACCCTTGAGCATGTGGTGCATCCTGAAGGGCACGTCGCACAGAAGAAACATAAGAGGTGAGTGGCACCCTTGGAGCACGTGGTGCATCCTAAAGGGCACGTCACGCAAAAGAAACAAACGAGGCGAGTGGCACCCTTGGAGCATGTGGTGCGTCCTGAAGAGCACGTCGCGTTGATGATGATGAAGGAACAAAACTAAATGGCCCTAATATATTTAACACATTAAGAAATTCTTAAACAACTTCCCTAATTAAATGTCGCCCAGTTCCAAATCTAAGTCCTAAGTCTAAAACTTCTCTAAGCGTAAAACTTTGTCTAACCTTAAGAAAAATACCCTATAAAAATAAAAATAAAAATAAAAATAAAAATAATAAAAATTAAACTAAAAACCACTTAAGTAATAGTTTTAGTCTTCATAAAATTTTTGGGGTAAAATGAAGAGAGTACGGATTTAATTAAAATTAGTGGATTTAAAATTGTAAAGAAGAATTTAATTGTTTAACTTGTGAAAGTGTAAAAGCTATTAAATTATTTTAAAAAAGGAAAAGAGGTTAAACTGCGCAACTGCCATTTTTGGCTCTAATAAAAATTGGAAAGAAGGGAATAATAAAAATTAGGAAACTAAGGAATGGAGGAAACATAATAAAGGAAAGAAGGAAACTTATGGTAAAAAACGAGGTCAACATAGTAAAGAATCTGCAATAAAGATTCTAAATTGAACTAAATTAGCAACATCATTTTAGGGAAAGTATTTAAAACCTGTAAGGGAATCTAGGGACACCTAGGAGTAAAAATAGGAGCAACTCTAGGTGGGTGAGGGAAACAAGACAATTATTAATTTAAGGAAAATAATTATTGGAGGAAAGTGGGGGATGGATGACACTTGTGCGAAGGAGAATTATTAGAAGATTTTTTATTAAAACTTAAATTAAATGAGATTTAGGGAAAGTTTGGAAGTTCTAAAAATCTATAAAAAAGAGGAAGGAGGAGGGAGTGGGGGATTGGCTATTAGCATAACGTTACGCTGCCGGATTTGTGACTTGGCTGATTACTTGTGGGGAGATGGGATTTCTCAGCTCAGATAGGAGTGGTAGCTTGGCCTTGCAAGGCGAGCTAGAAGATATACATACCATCTGGATAGTGTGTGGACCCTTTGCGACTTGGGGGGATAAGGGGGAACTAGAGTACCCCTAGCGTTGGCTAGGAGGTACCGGTGAGGTCTCAATGGTCGGCAAGCGAGAGAGGCACAAAGCACACGGACGTCACCTGGAGCAGGCGATCAGGCAATGGTATGTTTTTCATTTTGCATGATAGAAGGCATTAGGGCCTTGGCCCTCTCTTATGGTTATCAACATTTTTATCTTGGCTTGAGAGATGGAAACTACTTGTCTTATCTCTGCATGGTTTCTCGTGGGATTGATTGGTTTTCCTTTATGTTCCTTGACAATTGAAATTGTGTTACGGTTATAAAATATTTCTTCTTACTCTATTGTTGCATGTTGGTTTGGATAAAAGAGATTTTATGACTGTTTTTTATATTACTGTGGGTGTTTATATATTACAGTGGACATTTTTATATTGATGTGGGCATTTTTATATCACTGTGGGCGTTTTCTATTACTGTGGGAATTTTGTATATCTCTGTGGGCATTTCTATATCATTGTGGGCGTTTATATAACACTGTGGGAGTTTTTATATGACTCTAGGCATTTACATATGGCTGTGGGTGTTTTATATTACTGTGGGGATTTATATATTGATGTGGGCATTTTTATATTTCTGTGGGCGTTTTCTATTACTATGGGCATTTTTTATATCTATGTGGGCGTTTCTATATCACTGTGGGTGTTTATATAACACTGTGGGCATTTTTATATCACAGTGGGCGTTTTCTATGACCGTGAGCATTTTGTATAACACTACAGGTGTTTATATATCACTGTGGGTGTTTTTATATATGACTGGGTGCATTGTCACATCGTTCGTTGGCTTTCAATGGTATGTTGGAGTGATTGTGCGCCCTTTTATATTTTTATTTTTCTTCTGGCATTTTTGTTTGAAAATGGTTCCTATAAATTATTTCTGGCAATCGGTTCTGGCAATTTTACTGGAAATTTTTCCTTTAAATTGTTTCTTGCAATCCGTTCTGGCAATTTCGTTTGGAAATTGTTCCTGTAAATTGTTTCTGGCAACCCGTTCTGGCAATTTCATTTGAAAATTGTTCTTTAAATTGTTTCTGGCATTTCATTTCTTGCAATTTGTTGGTAAATTCATTTCGGTAAAGATCATGCTGGCAATTTGTTTCTCTATGCAGATTACCCTGAGCATTTACCGATTAAAACGAATTCGATCTGGGTGCTTATATCTTGATCACGGCAAGAGACTCTATCTCCCATCCTCCCCTACAACCACGTTTCATCCCTTTTATTTTCCTTTGCCTGCATTTCTCTTGGTGGGTGTGTTCATTTAGAACTCCGTTGCCAATATTTTAGACAATGAATCTCACCATTGGCTTTATGGATTTTACCCTTCCAAACGGTTCCTTAATGTTCGCAGACAGTTGTCACCTTGGTACCTCGAGATAAGTTAGTCACTCGCTGGAATACATCGAGTTAA
Source organism: Picea mariana (assembly GCA_032191745.1). Lineage (NCBI taxonomy): Eukaryota > Viridiplantae > Streptophyta > Pinopsida > Pinales > Pinaceae > Picea > Picea mariana. Next base: position 28,598 of record JASDQU010503598.1, read on the forward strand.
TAATGTCTCCATTATTTTTCCTGCTATGACGTAATTAGTATTGTTAGTGATGCATTTACTGATAGGATATTTGTTAGTAATTGTCTCGTTTTTAAATACCATGCTATTGCTTTATTAATTACCAAATAGTAGTCACTACTTTATCTAAGTTAATGCTTCATTAACTGTAAATGGCCAGGAGATGGAGATGTGGATTAACTCATAATTTGTTGACAGGTTGAAGCTATTTAATATTAGCAACAATAGCAATAGCATTTACTTTATTTTGGTTAAATATAGCAAACTACTTTATTTTGTTCGTATTTAAGAACAACAATCTGCTTTATTCTAAAAGCAATCTACCTTATTTTAGTTAACAATTCATAACAACAAATTACTTATTTTAGTTAGTATTTAATAATAGCAAGCTACTTAATTTAGCTAATGTTTCAATTAATGTTAATGGCTAGTAGAATTGTCCAATTGAAAGGTGTAATAATTAAGTTGATTGGTGAATAGTGACCTAATTGAACTTTCCAGACTTGCTCATTGGATCTATGATTGAGGATGCATTTTATTTTTCATTATAGATCTAGTATTGATTACTTAGACATGACAAATTGCTTATCGGTAACGTTAAATTGAAGGGTGCATTATTGATTGATGGTAATTTAGATGTGTCCTTGGTGAACCATAGCCATTGTTAAAGGGTTCGTAGATTTGACCATTTAGCCTTAATCGATGGATGAGTTGTTTACTAAATATGATGATTGTTCTTAGCTGAATGGCCTTGGTCTTCTCGTGTCGGGCGGGATGTAGGCACTTCCATGTTCCTCAGAATAGTCACTAGCCCTGAGACCTTAAATAGTTAAAATCGATGGGAACCTGGGCTTGAGCGTTGCTTATGTGTCTTGGAGGTCCTAACCATTGTAGGGTAGGAAGGATGGGTAATCAGTCTTATTATTTGTCAGTTGATAGTCGTTTCTTGCTTGCAAAGGTTTATGTGTGTCTTATATCTCTATGATTGATATCGCAGTTGCATGTGTCATGATTTTTGGTCATGTGGCAGCGCAGAGTATAATGTCTTTTTACCCTTGTACACACGCACAAACACAAAAATAAAAATAAAAAATTGCACTTGTTATAAGAGGTTGTCGGCGTAATGAGGAGGGTCATTACATCACATTGTTATAAGTGTTAAAATAATTTTTTTCAATAATGATATAATCCATAGTAAAAATCCTTAAGTTAACAAAGGAAAAAGTAAATGTCCTTATGCTTCTAATGATTGATATGAATTGTCAATGGTCATCATTTTGTTAATTTGGATGTTTACAATGTTGATGTTATGGTAGCTACATTAAGTATTAACCACTAAATGTAACACTGATGAGACTAGAATATTTCAGGAAGTAAGAGAAACCATAAAATGTTGGATAGTAACCCTAGGAGATAAGTCGACTTAAGACAATATTTATTATTGACTTATTAACCTCCAAGAAGAGAAGTCAACCCAGTTAGGTGACTTGGATTAGTATAAATAGGGGGTGTTAGAGCTCACGTGTACTCTCTCTCACACACAATTTTATAATACTAGTGGTGCACAAGTTTGGAGAGGAGCTGCAACTGTAACTACTGGAACTGACATTTTTGGTTTTGGTTTGGACTTTCTCTTGGTTATGGTTTGGAAATTTTTCTTGGTACACTACCTTGA